>VDFB02273552.1:0-41863 GCA_007258455.2 Sequoia sempervirens
TGGTAACATTGACAAGGTAGTGAGTTGTTTGAAAAAATGCCTCAAAGAAAGGTCTAACTATCAACTAATCAATGTGCATACTTACAAATTAATGTGCATACTTACAAATTAATAAGAATCAATACATTAATATCAATAACATGACTTTACAAAATCAATCTGCATACTTACAAATTAATCCAATGAACCATCTGAGTCTGTTCTACTCTTTATTGTGTCAAGTATTGCTTCATGGTCAGACTCACACACCTTCCACAAGGTCTTGTTCAAAGGCCTACCCCATATTTCATTAAATGAACATTGGATTCCATGGTAAGGTTTGAGTAATGAAGAATTTGTCGAGGCGTGTCAAAGTCTTGAAACAACCAAACATTAACATTCTTATGTGGGTACCTTCTAAGCCATGTTCCAGCAACAACCACCAAGCCTGTAGGGTATTCAATGTTTTTTCCATCAATAACTAGGGCCTCCAATTTCTTTTTGGCCTCAACATAGCGACACAAGTAATAATTTTTTCCCTCTTCATTGTCTTCATTTGTAATAACTGCATAAACATGCCCTGCATTGATATGTGCAACAAATTATATGAAATTAGTCAACATTAAAAAAACACTACAAAATAAGATAACATTACGAATTCCAAAAACTATGTAAGTAGATATATTACTTGGTTGAACTAGTATATGATATGTGGTCAGAGTTAACCGATGATTCCATCTGTGTTAGTTCCAGTGCCATCAAGGTTTGATACATGTCAAGTGGGCTAAGATAACTTAGCCACCATTTGTTAACCCACTCCTTTGACTCGTACTCATTCCAAACTTGAATTGTACATGAATAACAAAAGCATGCCATCTTTCACATATGGATACTCCATGAACTTGCATTTGAGCTTCTGAAAGAGTGTATCTAACTTGATCTTATCAGTGTACAACAATCCTCATATGGTGCAATGTTAGTATTATCTATCAACCAAAAAAATATATGATCTTGAGACTTACCTTCATTATCTGGACCCATCTAAGCATTACACCACTCGATGATTGATTTTGCATCTGTCAACTTTGCATTATCTTTATACTTTAACTCTTCTCATGCTAATGCTCTTTTGATACATGCTCCTACACCATCATGCTCCCCCTTTCCATGCCCAGCTTCACTTCCACATATGTTGAACACCTATAATAACATGCATCCTGCTCAACCAATAGAACTTCCACAAGTTCTTGAATTGTGATGCACAGTTATCTGACCATATTATATGTTGAATATATGATATGCCCCTCCTACCAAATCATGGTAGAACAACTAAAAGCAACCTTGCACGAACTCTGTAGAACGTGTGCGATCATCACTAATGTAAAATTGGTACTCCCTCCATACCTTCTTGTTATCCTATGTATTATCAATTTCATGAATAAATGTTATTTGCACAAATATAGAAACCTATGTGGAGTTGTAATATTATGATTTCACCTCACGCTATGGTTGTAGGTTGTAGTTCTCTATAAAATCGATGAATGAAACGATGCTACCAAGTGGAAAGGTGTCCTTACATAACTTGAATTACAATTACAACCATTGAGATCTATGGGTATGCCTTGCATACTCATACACTATACTATCATGAAATGTAAACATAAACTGATACACTGGAATCTTTTGAATAACCAAATCACACTTTTTTGCTTCTTTACCATATTTTGTATTGTAGGCCACTGTTTTATACTTGTTGAACTCTACCAGTTTTTTTCCAACTACATGTGTGCTTTCCATATGTTCACATATTGGCATACATTGCAAGCCACCACAATGCTAACATGTGCCATCCAAGCATAATTTCCTATAAAATATTTGACCTTCTTCTCATTCACATAATTTTTTTGATATGAATTATCTTGAAGATGTTGGTGGGGCATGTATGCCACAATCCCATAAAACACCATTAGTATGCAAATCTAAACATATAGACCGATAAACATCAAAATGGTTAGAAAAATCAATATGTAATCTACAACAACAAGTAGTGCGTGTATAATTTATCTTGACATAAAAAGGTTTTAGCATTTCAAAATATATTTGAAAAAATTTAATTTGAGGATACATCTCTAAAAATTTACCAAAAAATTATGTTTGAGTCGTATCCAAAAAATGCTTTGGATGTGGATCACGGTTTTGACCACCGATTCTCTTTCTTACCACATCCCTTTGATTTGGAGATGCCTTGTTTTATTCTTCCCAACGTCTTCAATTAGTGATTTCAATGCTTCAACAATTGGTTTATCTTTTTATGGTAGTCTCTTTGAGAATGCCCATAATTCATTGGCATTAGCATCCTAAATTCTTTTGCACCTTCGAACGACTCTTGATAAAGTTTTTCAATTATTTCTCAATGCTTGAATCATCTTTCTAATGAGATGATCATTCCTTGTTTGATTACTTACTATTATCAATGTAATGACACATCATGTGACATTACTACCTTTTGAGTGTGAGGTGTTACCCACACTCTCATATGCACTCATTAGATTCTTCACAATAGTTTTTTTCACTTGAAGCTTTCAATGTTCTCAACCCAAGAATCTTCATGATGGACTTATACTTTATACTTCACATCATTTCAATAAGTAGTTGGCATCTTGTAGTCTCATTTAACTTTTCAAATAACACTCTCTAAATCTTATGATCATATCTTCTACAAGTGCATTTTTGAATATTACCTTCCATTGCTGAAAAATATTCTCATCAATGTCAATCAAATACTCTGGCTTTATATGAAAAAATCTAGATGTTATTTTGAAAGGTAAAATCATCTCAATGTTAGGAATTTCATCAATATTTAAATGAGATGGGCTAGATGGCATACCTTTGATTGGGGGTGGAATAGATGATGTACCTTGAGGTTGAGATGGGATGATGGTGTACCTCCTTCCTCACATGTGAGTGATGATGTACTCTCAACTTGAGATGCAGTAGATGGTGTCCCTCTATCTTCACTTGTAGTAGAGGATGTGTCTCCAACTACGATATTCAAAATTCTCATAGCACGAAGGTTTCACATTCTTTCCCTTTGTGCCACCAATACCATATCTCTTGTTGATGGTTGAGGTTCCTCTTCAACTGGAATGTCTTTGAAAATCATTTCCAATTTATTCTTCTCACAATGTTCCCTCATATTTGTTACTTTCTTTGCATTCTTAACTTCTTTCTCTTCCTATGTTGGTTTAATCCTTGATCGTTTCCTTGACATGATAGATAATTTTATCTATAGCATGATAAAGAGACAAATATTAGTTCCTAAAAAAATGAATCCATACAAATAAATGAAATATATATCATTCAACCCTTCATACAAAATACATATAATCATCATGTAGAAGAGTAAATATCACTCAACCATGATGAATAAACAAGTGCACTAAGAACACAAGGAAAATGGAAAGCTAAAATGCTTTGGTAGACATGTATGGAAAATTTGGTAGCATAGACAAGGCAATGAGCTGTTTGAAAAAATGCTTCAAAGAAATGTGGTCTCATCATGTCCATCACCATGAGACCACATTTTTTTGAGGCATTTTTTTAAACAACTCATTGCCTTATCTATGATGTTTGATAAAATGCCTTGGTAGACATGTATGCCAATGTGGTAGCATAGACAGCAGCAACAGTTGTTTGTAAATCTCAAATAGGGGTCAGGTCTCATGGTGATGTACATCACCATGAGACCAAGGATTTCTTTGAGATACTTTTCAAACAACTCCGCACACTTGAATATGCTTTCAAGCATTATTATGCTTTTGATAGATTTTTTCCCATGCATCCAAGTAGTTTGGTCAGTAAAGCATGTATGTTTTAGCTTTAGCAGCAGCAAGGGACCTTTGAATGGGGTAGTTTGCAAAAATTCCTCGATGAGATATGTCCTTGTGGACTACAATGATTGCAAGATATGCACAAAATAGAACATGTATGGAAAAATTGGTAGCATAGACAAGGCAATGAGCTATTTTAAAAAAATGCCTCAAAGAAATGCGGTCTCATGGTGATGTCCATCACCATGAGACCACATTTATTTGAGGCATTTTTAATTATCTGTTTGAAAAAATGCCTCAAAGAAATGTGGTCTCATGGTGATATCCGTCACCATGAGACCACATTTTTTTGAGGCATTTTTTCAAGCAGCTCATTGCCTTATCTATGTTGTTTGATAAAATGTTTTGGTAGACATGTATGGAAAATGTGGTAACATAGTCAAGGTAGTGAGTTGTTTGAAAAAATGCCTCAAACAAATGTGGTCTCATGGTGATGTCTTCGAGGCATTTTTTCAAACAACTCACTACCTCGACTATGCTTTTTTTTACTATTATGCTTTGATAGATTTTTTTCATGCATCCATAGTTTGGTTGAAAGCACATGTTTTAGGCTTTTAGCCATGGCGACAAGGGGACCTTGGAGTGGGTTATTTGACAAAATTCCTCAATGAGATATGTCCTCATGGACTACAATGATTGCAAGATATGTGCCAAATGGAAAATGTATGGAAAATTTGGTAGCATAGACATGGAAATGAGTTGTTTGAAAAAATGCCTCAGAGAAATGTGGTTTCATGGTGATGAGCTGTTTGAAAAAATGCCTCAAAGAAATGTGGTCTCATAGTGATGTCCATCACCATGAGACCACATTTCTTTGAAGTATTTTTTTTAAACTCATTTGGTCTCATGGAAAAAATGCCTCAAAGAAATGTGGTCTCATGGTGATTACCATGAGACCACATTTCTTTGAGGCTTTTTTTTAAACAACTCATTTGGTCTTTAGGGCTGCCTCGTAAAGAATAGTGTGGTCTCATGGGTGATGTGTCCATCACCATGAGACTACATTTCTTTGAGGCATTTTTTCAAACAACTCACGCAGATGTCCATCAATTATGAGACTTCACATTTTTCAAACAACTCACAAGCCTTTATCTATGCCATTTGATAAAATTCCCTTTGGTGTATATGTATAAAAAAATGTGGTATGGGCTAAACAAGGTAGTGGATCTCGCTTAGGGTCGTTCGAAGAATGTGTGTCCCATGGTGACATCACCATGAGACCACCATACTTTTGAGGAATTTTTTCAAATAGCCCATTGCCTTGTCTATGATATTTGTAAAATTCTTTAGTATACATGTATAGACAAGGCACATGGACTGTTTGAAAATGGTTGATGCAAGAAGTTGGGTACACAAAAAACTCAAAGTGGAAGTGTTTTTGCTGTTTTTCAAAATTTGTCACACTTGGACTGAAAATTTGAGGCACTTACACAATGAATCTTTAAAAAATTTAGTAATATGAAATTTTGAATTTTGAATCTAGTTTTCAAATATGTAAATTATTCAAATACCCAGATTCTAGAAATTAAATTTTGATAGGGATCTATAAAAACCACTTTTTAAAAGTCCCTTTTTTTTACAATACCAAGCATGTGTACGGACAACACTTTTTGACCCAAATAAAATTATTTTGCTAATTCCTTATGGGAAAAGAGAGCTAACAATATGAAGTTTGGTTTGGAATTTTGTTTGTAATTTTTGGTTGAATATTTTTTTTTTAATTAAATTTTTATTGGCCTTAATTGTTGTTTATAAAAATCAACGTGTACGAACAACATAGTTGGACCTAAACTAAACATTTTTTGAATCTTTTTTTTTCATTGTGTAGAGAATTTTTTTAATTTTGATGCCATATAATTTTTTTTACAAGAAACTTAACAAAAAAAAAGTTATTAAAAGACAAAAACCTAATATTTCAAGTTTAAAGACTAGCCTGCTTAGAAATTAATTGAAAAATATAAAACATAATCCACATTAATAAAAAATTATATATTTGGAAAGTATACATTGTTTTCTAATGGTTCTAATTTTATAGATTGGATTCAGGAAAAAAAAGTCCATCAGCCTCATATTGCCGTTGACATTCTTCTCTAACTGGCCATAGTTTTAGTTGTAAGTCGTAAGGCTCAGTCTAAATTCGCTGTCTTTTCCAAGCCTAAAACCAAGGCAAGCAACATGTGGGTTGGAATTTGAATTTAAAAATGCAGCTTACTTTTAAAATCGCACGTGATTACAAAGCATTACACATGTGTTCTTTTATTTTCTTGATTATTTAAACGGGTGTACTCCTGCTGAAAACGCTGCACTCCATTTCCGAAAGCCATAAAACGGCACGTGGTTCTTTAAAAATGGGTACCTATTTCTAAAAGCATTTATTTTTAAATAATCAATTTTAATGTTTGCAAATGTGATTATATACGCGACGCTGCTTTTGTAGTGCATAATGATTTTAGGTCTCTAAAATTCACATAACACACATTTTTAATAACGCCAGACGATTTTCTATAGCGGTGAATTTTTTGGCTGAAACTTCCCCTCTTCGTGTACCCAACTTCTTGCTTTTACTCAAAAAATGCCTCAATGAGATATGTCCTTGTGGAATACAATGATTGTAGGATATGCACAAAATGGATTTGTTGAAAAGGCTTTAGAAAATTTCAAGCAAATGTAATTTCTAGGTGTAAAACCAAATTCCAAAGCATTTTCCAACATCCCCCATGCCTATACCAAAATGGAAGCTTTGGAAATGGGTATGCACATCCATAAAAAAGGATTGAGAAATGGTGTACATTATATTAAACATAGTTATAACTACTCTCTTAAATGTGTATACAAAATGTGGAAGCATACACAAGGTAGGTCAATTGTTTAACAAAATGCCTCAAAGAGATGTGGTCTCATGGACCACAATGATTACAAGATTTGCACAAAGTGGGTTTGTTGAAAAATCTTTTGAAACTTCAAAGCAAATGTAATTGGCAAGTGTAAATAATTTTGTAGTTTAAAATGTGCCAAGAGGGGCTAAGGTTATAATGAGAAACAAACAATGATGAACATGGAATATGCATAATAACAAAATCAAAGCATTGTATTAAGCATGTATGATAAGAGATGATAAAGAAACATAATAGACTTAAGGAAAATATAAAGAAAATGTGTAAAGACTTGACATACCTAAAAAATAGAGATTCAAATGGAGGAACTACCCAATTATGTAGTATTTTTTTCTTCTTGCATCAAACTCAACAATTTGAGTTTTTCACAAGCTTTATTCCTTTTCTACATTCAATTGTATATCACTCAAATAGAATTACTAACAACAATACAAATAACCAATGCATAATGTTAAATTCCTACAATTCAATCACAATTAACATTGCAACACTACAAAATTTGAGACTTGAATTGATATATATCAAACTCGATGAAAACTCTATTATTTCCTCCTTCCTAAGTTGGAAAACCATAAAAAGGTGATGGAAATTGATGTAAAGGTGGTAGAATGTGAAAACTTTGCATGTGCACTTCCCAATAGCATCAAAAAGTTTTTTTTTTGTTGGAACACACACTTAACCAGGAGAATAATAGAGCATGTGGGCCTAGATCACGGGTGTGTTGAATTTTTTACCATTTTTAGAGTGAGAAAAAATGTGCTCACACTATAACATGCTCATGTTATAACGCGAGCACATTTTTGCTTGCTATAAAAAATGAACTTATTTCAACTTCTTCAAAACGCCCTTGCATTAAATGTTTCCGGAGAGCTTCTGACCGACCCGATTACACGACCGGACCGACTTTATCACCGACGGACCTTCCTTTATTCTACCTCTTTGAATGGATCTCGGATTTCCACTTCCCTTTATCGACGCCTTTGTTAAGAGCCAATTTATTTCGATCTCTCTTCATCTTTCGACTTCGACTCTCGATTCTCGACCCTCTTCGACTCTTCGATTTTCCGTGATGAGCCGATCTCTTTATCGATCGAGTTCCGACGGACCTGAGTGCTTAATCCTCCCTTTGGGGGTGACTAACTCCCTTAATCCCTGAACTGAATTTTGAATCAACCCTTATCCCCAGAATCCCTTTAACCTATCGCGAGGTTTCACCTTAATCCTGACGTGAAACTTATAATCTGGATCCCTAAAGCCTCCTCACAAACCTGAACTCCTGAACCTGAAATACTTAACCTGATCTTCTCCCTGTGCTTCTAACTTCTCTCATTTTCTTCTATCTCTCCCTTCACCTCTCTATCTCTCACCTCTATCTCCCCCTCACCTCTTTAACTCTCCCCCCTTTATCTCTTTCACCCCTATATCCCCTTATGTCTCTCAGCCCTCTCTCCTTGGGTTGTAGATCTCTCACCTCTATATCTCTCAGGGCTCTCTAGTTATTTCCTTCACTCTCCACCTCTCTCCCTCCTTACCCCTCTTTCCCTTAACCCTATACTCTCAACCCTCAACCCTAATCCTTAAACCCTTAAACCCTCAAAACCAATCCCTCGACCCTATACCCTCAACCCTAATCCCTCAACCCTCAACCCTAATCTCTCAACCCTTAAACCTTTAAACCCTCAACTCTAGTGTAAAACCCTAACTTCAACCCCTTAAACACTTTGACCCTCTAACCCTTTAAAACCTTGATCCCTCAACCCTCGTAAACCCATACATTAAACTGTGTTTCAAAACCTCAATTATCAATAGACCTCTGCATCATTCTATAAATTGACCTCAAATTTTAATTCCTCATCTCAGAATCCTCAACCCTGTAAACCCCTTTAATCCCTCTACCCCCTTAAACTCCCTCAAACTCCCACCTCAATTCTAATCCCCCCAACCCTCAACCCCACCTTTTCTCAACCCTAGTAACCATTAATCCCTCAAGCCTTTTAAACTTTTAATCCTTTCAAGCTCTTTAAACTTCTCAAATCCTTGAACCCTTTAATCCTCAACTCTAACCTATACATTTCTCAAACGCTTCAACCTCAATTATCGTAACCCTACTCCTATGCATCGACCTCAATTCTATACCCCCTCAACCCTAATATAGGTCAACCTCCTAGTTTCTCCTTAATCCCTTTAATCCTAAAACCCTCAAACTCAACTTTCCAACCTATAACACCTCAACCCTAAACCCTAATCCTCAACCCTAAACTATAATCCTCAACCTCTAAACCTTAATCCCTCAACCCTTAAAACCTCAACCCTTAAACCATTAATCCCTCAACCCTCTAACCTATACATTAAACCAAATCAACTCTCAATTCTCAAACCTCTACCCTATACATTGGAACCTCAACCCTCAATCCTCTATCCTATACATTAAACCCTCAACCGTCAATAATCAAACCTCTACTATACATTAGACCCTCAACCCTATACCTTAAGCCCTAATTCTTTAATCCCTCAACCCTTAAACCCTAAACCCTTGAACCTTAAACCTTAAAGCCTTAAACCCTCAACCCTTAAACCCTAATCCCTTAACCCTAATTCATCAACCCTATTCCTTAAACCCTAATCTCTTAATGCTCAACCCTTAAACCTTAATCCCTTAAGACCTCAACCCTTAAACTCTAAACCCTCAACCCTTAAACCATCAACCCTTAAACCCTAATACCTTAACCCTCAACCCTAAACCCTATCCCTCAAGCCTCAAGCCTCAATCCTTAAACCCTCAACCCCTCTACCTTACACATTAAACCCTTAACCCTAATTCATCAACCCTATACCTTAAACCCTAATCTATTATCACTCAACCATTAAACCTTAATCCCTTAAGACCACAACCCTTAAATCCTAAACCCTTGACCCTTAAACCTTAAAGCCTTAAACCCTCAACCCTTAAACCCTAATCCCTTAATCCTCAACCCTAAACCCTATCCCTCAACCCTCAACCCTCAACCTTATCCCTAAACCCTCTACCCTCGACACTATACCTTAAACCTTAATTCCTCAACCCTTAAACCCTCAATCCTCAACCCTTAGTCCCTCAAAACTTAAACCCTTAAACCCCAAACCCTCAAACCTTAAACACTTAAGTTAGCCTAAACCCTCAACCCCTAGATACCCTTAAGCCCTATACCCTATATACTTAACCTTGGAGACTCAAATTTGAACATTATCCCTCAACCTTAAAACCTCTACCCTATACCCTATACCCTCAACCCTATAATTATGCCCTAAATCCTCAACCCTCATCCATATGCCTTATACCCACAACCTTAAACCCTGAACCATATATCTTAGACACCTAACCTTGAGACTTATCCCTCAATTATAAACCCTCAATCCTATACCCTCAACCATATACTTAAGTCCTAATCCCTCAATCCTCAACCCTGAAACCTACACCCATAAACCCTCATCCCTATACCCTATAAACCTCACTCTTATAACCTAAACCTTGATATTATGCCTCAACCCTATACTAAAACCTAAACCATACACTCTCAACCCAAGTCACCCTATGCCTTATACCCTCAATCTATATCGTAAACCCTAAATCGAATATCCTAAACCCTAATCCCTATACCTTACACACTTAATCTTATACACTCAACAAGTTGAATATTATCCCTCAACTATAACCCTCAACCCTTGTCCCTATACCTTAAACCCTAAACCTAAAAACCTCAACCCTCAACCCTATAACCTATACCCTCAGGTCCTTATATACCCTAAACCCAAAACCCTTACATACATAAATACAAGCATACATACATACATACAAGCATAAAAGCATGCATACATACATACATACATACATATACATACATATAAGAATACATACATACATACATGCATACATACATAGATACATACATACATATATACAAGCATACATACATACATACATGCATACATACATACATACATACATACATACATACATACATACAAATATATATACAAACATACATACATCAAACATACTTGAACATAAAACATTCCAAGCGAGACATAATGTAAGCGCGTTATAACGCGCTCGCGTTATGTCAAGCATGACAAACACACCACACTATTGCAAAAACCAAAAAATGTAAAACAAAATATAACACAAGCATGTGTTTGCTCATATTATATGTTGCTTTGGGAATCCCCAAGCCTTAGGCTTGGTTTTTGCTTTGGATTACCAACCTAAAGGCTTGGAGTGCCTTCCCAACATCCAAAGATGTGTTTTTGCATATTCTACAAGATTTCACATAAATTGTGTTTGTGCTAACCATTAGGTTTGCACATGTTTCAAGGTCGGACAAATCAAGCACCTAGGTAATGTTAGGCTCTCTCTTAGCTATTTAGCGATGTAATTTTTTCACATTTTGACAATATTAAGCCTTTCATCTTTAATTTCTTTTGTTTGTGTGCTCATTTTTTGGCAAAACCAGTGTTTGGTATTTTTTTTTATAAATTAACTATTCATTCAAATTTCAAATAAATTACATTTTTATAAACTAGACTCCATTCTACACATATTAAAAATAATGATTTTCAATTAGTTTTCAAAATTTATAGGGGTAGCATGACCAAAATTCTATTTTTTAGGATGTGTCCACTTTGAAAATTAGTAAAAAATCAAATATTCATTAAAAAAATATCAAAAAAAAGGCATAAACTACATGTTAACTAATAAGTTAACCTTTTGAGGGAGCCACAAAAGACACTCTGTTGTGTTTTTTTTGACAAAAAATAACACCAATTTTTGTGGCTCCCTCTTTTGAACCCCTTAATCTATACCATTTTTTTTTTAAAATAATAGTTTAGAAAGAAGACTCGAAGCACTTGGTACATTGTTTTTGTTGCATCTTAAAATTTCTCATCCAAGGTTAGTATTTTCCAATTTAGAAAAAAAGTGGCCACTTAAGACCCCTTTTTGACCCCATCTTTTTGCACTTACCCATGGGTTTCAATTGAATAGAAAATGAACATGTGTTGCATGTCTTAAATGAATGTTTTCTTTTATGTCTCATACCTCATCAAGTGCTTAGTTATTTACTGATCAATTAAGAATGTGTTTTCTACTATTGATATGGTAGTTTTTCTCAATACAATTAGATTGTTGATGTGGTATTCTTCTTATTTAATTTAAGACAATTGTAGAGTATTAGTTATCATATTTATCTTTAAAAAAATTATATAAAAATATTCAAAGATATTATTCTTAAGTATTTGTTTTTAATTGAATTTGTGAATTAAAATATACATTTACATGATGGTGAACTTATTTTATTAGTCTAAGTAAGGATATTATAATAAGTAATATAAAAAGTTAAAGTTTTAATAGACCAACTAATGGATTTTTTCTTTCTTAATTTTTCTAAAATATTTTTTAATATTTATATTGTTAGTAATAGTAATAATAAATATACATGTGTTATTTGATTGATTTATGTGCAATGAAAATTATAATTATTATCATATTCTCAACTTTTTTAAATTAAATTTTAGTTAATTATTTTCAAACAACTAATGACATCTATTTATTTTTTCTCACTAAAATTTAAAGTTTAAATATTCTCTACTAAATTAAAAATTAGTTGATCAAGTAGGTGACTCTCAAATACTATAATTATTGTTAGATATAATTAAATATTAACTATTGACTATTAACTAATTATAAATTTGTGCCTAGATCAAAATGTTTATAAGTCTTGTTGAAAATGATCTCCAACACAAACTATATAAAGCCTAGATAAAGTTATTAATGAGAATTATTTTTGTAATAATTTTATTAAACTAAATATAAGAGTTAAGAGAATTGAATTATTTATATCTTAAAAAATAATAGAATTTTAAGACCCTGTTTAGAAGATAAAAAAAAGTATTTAGTTGATCTAAAAAATGTTGATAAGAGAGAGAAAAAAAACTAGCCAATTTTATGAGGAAACAACACCTACATGATGAAACGACACCTTTAGACCATTGTGTGGTGGACAAGAAATCATAATGTCCATAACTATAAGCAATAGTTTGAATTTTGGTCTAGATTTTTAGAATGTTCTAGTGTTTGTCAAGTCTCATTTAGGTTTTTTTTTCTCCCTATTCTTATTCTTGTGAGAGGAAAATGAATTGTGATGGTGTGGCTATGGTCCTTGTAAGTAGTTATCAACATTAGACTTTTCATTCTATGATGACAATTTCTAGGATTAATTTGTTTGAGAAATCTATTTCTTTGCTTCTACTTAAGATGAAAATTTGAGATAGACCTAAAGAAATTGTAGTTTTTTGTATTTGGTTTCCATTTTTTATTTTATATTTTCTTGCTTGGAGTGAGAGAGTAACTTTTGTAATGTCAATATTTATGGTCACTAATGTCCAACACATTCAATATTTTTAGAATCACTTCTCTTCTAGTGCCTATGTTAGGAGGCCTTATTATAAGGCGTCATTTTTGTGGATACACACAATCATCCTAACATCATCCCATAATAATATTTCATCATCAATTAACTGAATAAATATTATTTAGTTAGTCTAATTCAATGTCACGTCTAATTAAATACCTCAATTTTCACCTCACATAAATAATTTAATTAAATTATTTTATTATTTAATTTACCTATATCACCTCCATAATTTCTAAAAAGAAACACATTTTCCTCTCAATTTTGAAGCTTGAATTTTATGGTTATAAAACATTACTATTTTTTAATAAATGTAATCTTAATTCTTCATTTTAAACAAATTAAATTTAAACCATTCATTTTCTCTCCTAGGAAAATGCTCTCATTGAATCTCCATGATAGATCTCATCCTCAAATCTTTACTGTCCATTCTCCCTACCAAAAATATATAAATTGACACATCATCCCATGTAAATCAATTGACAATCTTCAACAAGTACTTTTAGATATTTTGAACAACCACATCTTATCCATTGAGAAAATCTATTTGCAATAATGAAATTCGATAATGTTATCATTTTTATTATTTTGAATTTTCATTATGCTTAATCTTGATGTGAATATTAGATTTTTTATTTTTCTATGTTTTTCCATATTTTTAACTTAGTTTGAATTCATATTCATGTTCACATTCTATGTTTTTCATATTAGTTATTTTGTTTAAATTTGAAAACTGTTAGAAAAATAATGTATACATATATTATAATGTTCGGTAAAAACAATTAAACTCCTTTTTGGTTTTCTAGGGGAGAGGATCCATATTGAGCACCCTAACTTCATGCTTCTCAAAATCCTACATGAAAATTTCAAGTCACTCCCAATTTTTTACAACTTACTTGGCAATTCTCCTACTTATAACTACGATTTCAAGGTTAGATCATCAAATATGATGTCACATTAACATGCTTTTTGTCGAGGTGTCCAAAAAGACCCAAAAAATTAAATGTGGTTTAAAAACATGTGGGTGTATGATTTATAAATGGGTGTTTATAAATGTGGGGAAAAGAGTTTTGACAAGTAAAAAATCGTGAAAAGCAATGGACGAACAACGTAATCCCCATCATCTTGCATTGCCAACACAATCATAAATGCACTAACTTAGCTCGTTCCACTTCACATAAAGACACCTTCGGCATAACAATAGTAAACTAGCAATCGTACCTTGGTGTGCAATGGTTACGCTGAAGAGGTGTGGAAGGTCAATTAGGGAAAAAAGTGGTTTATTTTTTGCATACATTTGTGTAGCACATGAGGTAGGTCATTTAGAAAATAATTTTGTTAATATATTACTATTATTTTTATTACTATTATTATAGTATTAATTTTATTTTATATTTTTATTATATAATAATATTATTTTATATGCATATTTAAATTTTATGTATTAAATTTATATTCACCACACTAATCTCAAACCAAAGTAATTTACTGTATCTTTATACACCTAAAAATGGTCTGGATAATCTAATTAATTAAATACAATTTATTTGATTAATTAACCTTTAATTCTTCTACTATTGAATAAATATAAATATTTATTTATATAGTTCATCTTTTAAATTCTTCAATCTTTATTCTATTATTTTGTCTTAATTAAATAAACGAATTTCACTTTGTTTTATTTAATTATCATAATCAAATTCTTCTACTATTGAATAAATATAAATATTTATTTATATAGTTCACATCTATATTCTTTTGATTATTATCTCTTAATTAAATAATTGAAACTTCGGTAGTTTTTATTTAATTATCATTATTCATCTTTTATTAAATAAACAATATCAAAAACATTTGTTTATTTTAATAAATGTTATTTCTTCCTAAAATTGAAATAAATCCAAATATTCAAATTTATCCACATATTTCTACAGCTAATCATATCCACCTACCAAATTAGATATGAAAAGTCTAATTTAACTCATCTCAACCTGCACGGGCAAATTTGGAGACAAATTTGTAGGCAATCCTCTTCATCCTCTTCCAATGATTCTTCCTATCTTCTGGCTGAGTGTTTTTCTAGAGAGGAACAATCCTCATGATCAGCTCAGGCTTCTTCATCTCTCACCTTTCAATCCTCCAGATCAAATCCAAACCTTTGCTTTGTTTTCCCTTTGCAAATGTGTTGCTGTGAATTTATAAATACAACCTTCTTCTACAAGAAATGGATCCCAACTTTGTGCAAACTTACTCTATAGAAATAAAAATTAAACAATCAAGCATCTTAGCAATAGCATTATCATTTAACAATAGAAATAGCAAGAATTTTAGAATAGAATCAATATCATGGCTTTTCATTTAGTTGCATCATAGTTTACTATAGCTTCTTTCATCAAGTTTCATGTCAATTTAGATCACAGCTTCATCATTATCATCATATAGAATTAGATTATTGCATTTAGCAACATCTCATTCTCTAGATTGACATTTTAATAGTCACAATGCTTACTAAATCTGAGAGTCCAGTGACTTAATAAATCTTTGGAGATAGAGAACAATATGATACTTTTAAGAGTTTTCCCATGTTAATTAGATTAATTATTGTTGATTCTCTTGATATAATGTCTTATTAAGAAGTGTTATTTGTTATTTTATTCATTACTTATTCCACACTTACATTTTGGCGCCCACCGTGGGGCCTCTAACCCCATATTTTACATCTTTTTCTGAAAAGTATTTGTGCAAGCTTTTGACATGTTTCTTTTAGTGCGATCAAGAGATTTTATGGTGCATCCACCAGATACTTTAGCACATCTGACAACTGTTTCGACGCATCCACCAAAAACTCCATCGCATTTGAAGACTGTCACAATGCATTTGACTAAACTTCTAGCACACTCTGTTGTAGCGCATATAATCAATTTTTTAGCGCATCTAATTAATTATGTAGCACATATGATCAATTCTCTAGTGCATATGACTTCTGTTATAGTGCATTTGTAATTTGTCTAATTTGTTGTCTAGATCCGACGCAACTACAGCCGATGGTTACATTGCTAATTTTGGATTAAAATGAACCAATCCTAGGGTAGTCATTTGGATTAAAATACACCAATCCTAGGGTAGTCATCATACATTGCTATCTAAGTTAAAATAAACATCATATCTTTTGTGAAGCAATATCTTCACATAGAATAGAAAATTATCATTTGGGCTTTAAAAACTGAACATTGTCTGTTGTGATTGTACAGTGATAGGCCTATGCTCTCCCCTTAACTAGGTGATCAAAATGTCAGACTCATATTTTAATTTCATGCACTTTATGTTTTGTTAAATCCTTTAGAAGGCCTGCATAGTGGGAAAAAGTACTCACCCTACGGGAATGACCTGAGTGGGAACAACCAGAGCCAAGTTTTCCAACCCACTATAAAATAAAAGTGAATCTTGGGAAACCCACATTTACCAGAAGTGTGCAAGATAACCATCCCCAAAATCTTTGTTCTAAACATTGGGAGGTCTCCTGAGGGAGTTTATCATTTGCTGCTCTAAATGGATACCCTATCTACGAACCTTAATGTAGAATCCAATTGTGTTAGTATCCAAACATTGTAATACTCACAGTGCAAGGGGAGGGAAGAATTTACCCCCAAGACACTCACCATATAATTTCCAAGGACCGTTTTCTCAAGAGATCGAGAAATCTAACTTTGAGTACACACCTGGAAAAGACAAAAACACGGGTGCCCTCTAGGGGGTGAGACGGCTATGTGAGTCGATGCAATGTTAAGATGTGGGTTGTGTGTATTATGATGACTTTTTGACCTTAAGAGTGAGTCTGCTTGAAGTGTATTCTTTGTCAAAAACCAATGGAAATCAAGAAGGATCATGTTTGATTCTTGAACATACACTTATTGTTTAGATTCTAGGACTTAAAAACAATTGTTTTACAACTGATAATTGTGTTTTCAAGTCATTAATTCAGATAAGATCATCCAAAAAAACATAAAAAGTTTGACAAATCAACCTGTGAAATTTATGTTAAGGGATTGGAAATCAACAACATTTGTCAAGAAATCCCTTACAAAAAGAATCAAGAAACCAAAGAAGCAACTTAGCTACAAAAAACTTTTGGAAAGGAGACGCTTCTTATATCAAAGTAGGAAAATCTTACTTAAACATTGAACCTTAATCCATAGATATCATGACTTTGCTAGAGGACATACTGATGATTTTGCTTTAGAGCCTTTATATTCACAAGCTTATTTCCAACGAAGAGCTCTTTCACAAAAGCATAATCATAGTCAACCCATTCGTCATTCTTTCATTCCACAACCAGCAATACAATATTCCAACAACCCAAATCAATTGTTACAATAGAGAAAAACTTGGAAACATTAGGCTTTTTTTGCAGAAGACCATCATTTTTTTCAAAAAATTGCTTTTATGCATGAAAGGTTACTTTTAAAGGTATCATCCATTTAGATCATCAAAATCAAAGATTTACCAACAAGATACCCTATCAAAATATCCATGATTCAAAAAATTACACCCAAAAATCAATCCTTTTACTAAGAAAAACCAAACAACATTGTGAACATTCCCAGAATAGTGCATACACAGTTTGTTTTAGAGCATACACCCCATCTTTTAGCACATTTGTTATCCAAATAGTGCATCCAAACACTGTTTCAGTGCATCTGACTAATCTTACAACACATCTGTAGTCTATCATCAAAACTTGCCAATGTCATAATTTACCAATATCTTGGCGCATCCATAATCTATTTTAGCACATGTATCTTGTCTAACAACACATTCACCATATCTTTTAGCACATTCATAGTCTGTTTCAGTGCATTTTCCTTCTGTAATAGCGCATCCATAGAACCAAAAAAATTAGAGAACTATTTGAAACCCCTATCAAACTGTTGACATCAGAACTCGGATTTTTATCATAACAAAAACTTTTTCTCAATCCAAACAGTGTCTTAAACTTGAAAAAATAGGATTTTTGCAAGTCAAAATTTATCAAATTAAACCTAGATCTTGCAACTTTAAAGTGTCCAATTATCAAACACAAATCATGGTTATTACGTTGAATTTCTTTATCAGGATTTTGTCATCCTACAACCACAAAATGAAACACAATAATCAAATTTTTAACTTGGTCTCATCAATAGGATATATCATTCTATTTGACTTTGTTAATATCCATTGACACTCATCCAAACACAAAAGATCAAAGTTTAGTGAGAATAACAAAAACTTGTATGCCAATTTTGACAAGGTTACAAAGACAAAAACTTAGGGAAAAAGAGATTGAAACACCAAACACAATGGATGAAGAAAATCCCTTTCATAAATTCCATCAAAATGATACAAATGAAATAACCCAAGAAGACATTCAAACAACATAACAAGATCCAAATTTCCATAAATTTATGGAAAAAGTCTTAGAACAAGATATGGAAAAATACCTTTTGATGTTAGCTGAACTAGGTGCAAAACTTCCAAAAGATTTTGATATCAATCGATTAAAAGAAGCACCTGTGAGTACTGAAACTGAACCACAAAACATAGATCAAGTGGTGGCACTAACACATCAAATGCAAAACTTGCAACAACTTCAAGATATGCAAAAAGGAACCACGAAAAGGTATTCATTACAAGACATGTGTCCTTATCCCTTTGATCCAAGTGTAGACATGATACCATTTCCTAGACATTGTGAATTCCCAAAATATGACAAGTACAATAGTAAAATAGATCCAATTGACCATGTGAGGGAATTTAGAACCATGAGTTTATAATTTGTACAAGAGGAAACTTATCTAATGAGGTTATTTCTAAGAAGCTTAGGAGGTCAATGTATGGAATGGTTCTCTAAACTACAACCAAGAATTCAAAATTTTGAAGAACTAGTCAACAAGTTTATCTCACAATTTTCCTTTAATATTCAACATGAGGTAACAATAAAAGACCTTTACAACATGAAACAAAAGAAAGGTGAAACATTCCTCTCATTTCTACAATGATGGTGAAGGTTGTTTGCTATATCTCGTTGTTCTATACTTGAAGAAGAAAAGATGGAACTATTCGTTGACAACTTAACTGATGACATGAGCTATAGGCTTGAATGTAAGGCCCCACCTTGCATGTGATTAGTAAAACTCTAATATGTTTTATGTGTTCCTAAATAGATGGTAAGATGTATTGTGGATCGCAAATAGTGTGATTATTTGATAATATTCTTGCTTATCATTCTAACATTTTATTTATTCTACCATGAAGGATATTGGAATCATAAATTGTAAATATGAGTAATTGTAAATGAAATGGTTGCAAAATTAAATCTTATTTCAACTATTAGATCAATGTGATATATGATTGTTGCTTATGGTTTCATTGCTAACATGCAAGAAAGGAAGAGCCAGTACAAGAAGGGAAAACCATTGAGTAGATCAAAAGACATCTTCTTGTGGTGATGAATTTGACCACCCTTTCAAGGCTTAAAAGGAAATAGAGTTAACAAGTTGATAGAGTAAGGTGGTAAGGGTTGATATATAAAAAAAAAAGATGATTTATATTTTGGGTTGAGAGGGTATTTATTTTTGTTCCAAGTGAGTTGTAAGTTGAGGGATAAGGTTTAGAAACCATTATCCAAGTTGAAATTCGAATAGGTCTTTAAATGGGTCTTTAAAGAGGGTTGTTAGTCAATTTTCTTGGTTGGGGTGCAAAAATAAACCCTCTAGGGTCTATACCATAGTGGTAGGGGTCAAGTAGGCATATAGTAGTGCCCCTAGGACATGATTTGACCCTTGAAAAGTCCTCATTATGGAGAGTGACGAGTTTTGAAGAGAGGATGTGATGGAAAGATGGAGGGGATGTCCAAGTGCATGTTTCTTCTTCAATAAGGAAAAAAATCTCATTGATGGAGGTAGGTACACTTCACACCTCCCCATTCAAGGGTTGCAAGTTGAAATTTCTATATAACCTAGAGAGAAAGGAAGAGTGGGGTGTTACCCACTTCTCCTCTTAGAGAACTTGAGTGAAGATGGTAGAAAGAATGAGAAAAGGAGAGGAGTCCATCTCTTTGGAAAGATAGTGATGAAGATGGCTTGGTTTGGAGAGGAAAGATGGATACAAGATTTCAGTCCCTTCACCTAAAAGAAAAGATAAGTTCTTCCTTTTCCATTTTCCCTTGTTTCTTGGTTGTAAGGAGGTAACCTATTGTATGGATCATGTTTGAAAATAAAAAGTAGAGGACCTAGATGCATGTAAGTTGTGCTATGTTAGTTTTATCCCTTCGTCAAAATGAGAAAAGACCACTGATCATTGTGGGGCTAAAATAATTCCTTGCTCAGGGGTATGGCTAGAGCCCACGAGGCTCCATGACGCCATTACAATAGGGTGGAGAGCAAGACCTTATGCATTGGTTTGTTAGTCATTTAGTTTTATGTATTGTGGTAATGGTGAGAGTTATGTAGGAAAATGGTAATCGATTTAATAAAGAAAGGCAGTTCTCTTCTTTCAAAATGCTTGCATTATGATAGTTTACTTTGTAATATTCTTGAGAGAGATATTGGAATCATTTACCTTCTTTTGAGAGATTTGATTTGTAAATCATATATTGCAATGTTGTTTTATGGTTAGCAAAAATAAATGTTTACTATGGTTATAGAGACCTTTGATCCTTGTTGTTACTAAATAGAATAAATTAAACAACTTTCTATTCATGGTGGTAATAGAAATTATATAAGCTAAACAAATTTCAGTGTAATACTATTTCAAAAAAAAAAAAAGTTAGTTGTGATTGGAAGGTTGTAAATAAGATATTGCTCACCAACTAAATGTTAGACAATCTAAGTTCTTATAAAGAATTTAAATTTCCTAAATATTTTATTTACTATTAGTTAACCTCTAGATGTGTAGGCCATTAATGAAGATGGGAATGAGTAAATATTTTCTATTTGCAAGTTACTATTATTTATAAAAAGATGGAAAAATAACAAACTAATTAACATCTATTATTTCTCCTTAATTAGCGGGTGTTCCACAATAGAATTTTACCACATTATTTTGCCTCACAAAATAAAATGGTGATTTTCTCAATAATTTTAGTAATACTCTTGAATCTCTTCCATAAAGAGATATAAATATATATAACTAATTTTTATAGTATATATGTATATATACATATGAAACATACATATAATGTGTTTTTAATTAAATATTATTTTAAAAAAATTATTATGATAATTTTATACTTGTACATTAAATATAACACAATTTATTTGAGTATATATGAAAATATATATATATTACATGTATAATCTGAAATATGTATTATATATACATTGACACCTAATATACATAGTATTAGTGAAATATATATCTCAATAATTTTAGTAATACTCTTGAATCTCTTCCATAAAGAGATATAAATATATATAACTAATTTTTATAGTATATATGTATATATACATATGAAACATACATATAATGTGTTTTTAATTAAATATTATTTTAAAAAAATTATTATGATAATTTTATACTTGTACATTAAATATAACACAATTTATTTGAGTATATATGAAAATATATATATATTACATGTATAATCTGAAATATGTATTATATATACATTGACACATAATATACATAGTATTAGTGAAATATATATCTCAATAATTTTAGTAATACTCTTGAATCTCTTCCATAAAGAGATATAAATATATATAACTAATTTTTATAGTATATATGTATATATACATATGAAACATACATATAATGTGTTTTTAATTAAATATTATTTTAAAAAAATTATTATGATAATTTTATACTTGTACATTAAATATAACACAATTTATTTGAGTATATATGAAAAAATATATATATTACATATATAATCTGAAATATGTATTATATATACATTGACACATAATATACATAGTATTAGTGAAATATATATCTCAATAATTTTAGTAATACTCTTGAATCTCTTCCATAAAGAGATAAATATATATAACTAATTTTTATAGTATATATGTATATATACATATGAAACATACATATAATGTATTTTTAATTAAATATTATTTAAAAAAATTATTATGATAATTTTATACTTGTACATTAAATATAACACAATTTATTTGAGTATATATGAAAAATATATATATATATATATATATATATATTACATATATAATCTAAAATATGTATTATATATACATTGACACATAATATACATATTATTAGTGAAATATATATATATATGAAATGAAGGTGGTCTGAAATATTACAGAGACCTCCCTTGTGAGAATTGGTATAAGCAAATGATACAATGAGATTTAATTTGTTAAAACCCTATATTACACTTGACACAAGGAATGAGTGACAAGAAGAAATTTGATATATAAACATGTGTAAATAATAATAGATCCATGTCATTAAATCTAATTTGTGCATTTCATTTCAACAAAGGAGCAAAACAACTCAGGCAAGAAGCAGCTTTAATAACATTGGCGAACCTGTAAACAATCAAGACAAATGACAGAGGTGAATCCCTTATGTCCGCTCTGGTGAAAGCCTTCTTCCTATACAACAAATTTGCTCATTCAAGCACCAAGTTAATATACAGATCTACTCATTCAAACACCAAGATAATATATATTTTGACACACACATCTCTGTATAAAGAGTGGGAACAAATTTAATTAGATGTAAACAAAATGAGAGATAAGAAATAAAATACACCTCCCTCGAAAGTTCCTGAAAAACTCTTCTTTAAAACTATGGAGAGATTACTCAACCACTGTGCAATCTTTTCCCCTAAATGTGGAATACCTTCTTCTTAAACAAAAACTATGATTTAGGGTTTCGTTGATCAATAGTGATTGTAGAAAACATAACCTAAAACTTTTTCAAAATTAAATGCCACCTAACACAATAATTAGCCGATAGGCTATTTATTATGGGCACAACCCAGCAGAATTGTCTCACGCCTGCAAAAAATCACGGGGAAAACAAATTCATTAGAAAAAAAAATTTTAGACGGCTGTGAAATCGTAATGGAGTGGCTGAAAAATAACAAATAGGTTATGTTGTTGTTGTATCTATATGCACTAAAGCCGCAAAAAAAACTCATTGTGAATAGGTTATGAACTTATGGGAGGTTTCTAATCCTTATCCATGCAACAAAAAGTCAAAAACTTCGTCAAACCATTATCGCCATTATGGTGTTGCCATATTTCCAAATCTACTTCCGTTTGATATTCTAGGGTTTGGTAATTTCCTCAAATTCTTTCCATTTTGCTGCAACCACCTGTCGAATGGATCATGTAAAAAAAAACACTAAAAATATTGAGTGGACGTCATATCTAAGCAAGGAAAGGAGAGGCAAGTTGCAGCATAAGGCTTCCAAGAGGAGGTAGCACGCTTAAGAGGGATAACACACCTCACTAGGGGTCATGCAGGCCGAGACCCTCCAATAGAGCTAGCATGGCTGCATCCACCCATATATATTCTTCTAAAAATAAATTTCTTTGCTTATTTCCATGGTATCTCTAATTCACCTGAATAATAACTTTCAGGCAAATAATTGGCAGGTGTATACCCAGAAGATGTGATCTTGGTCAGAATCTCCCTGCATTTCGTGCCAAACTATTAGTTTTGGAATAGGGCATGGTCATTCATTTAAGCTTTTTAGGATAAGGAATCTTTTCACGTGTTGAAGTTCCAACTGCAACATTGGACGTGCCTAAAAAATGGAACCAAAGACAAGACACATGAACTGTTTGACAAAATGCCTCAAAGGAATGTGGTTTCACGGAATGGCAGGGTTGTAGAATATGTAAGGATGATTTTTTTTCATATTTTTATTTTATTCATATACAAAATTTATTTTTAAAATGCACCCAAAAACATTCCAGAAGTATGAGGGTTTCAAACATTTACACACATATGCATTTCCTTTTTCAAAAGTAACATTCAGATCTGTACAAAAGTAATATACAGTTTTTGTTTGAAATGAAATAATGAAGCTTTTTTAAAACCTTTAATTTTCAATCCACACAACATGAATGCAAAATGTAGCATTATATAGTAGGTATGTTAGCTACCAGTCAATGACCCCAAAGGAATGTTACATTTTCTCTAAATATACAAAATCTAACTTTAATGGCCTTTAACAGAGCGCACTTCTCTTCAATGCCCATCACCAAAACAAATAACATTCTCAAGTCGGAATCCCTCAGCCAAGAAGAGCTTGTGTGAAAGCCAAAGAATATTGAAGGAAAGAAAGAAGGAATACATGCATTAAAGTTACTTTGATTTAGACTTTTGGTGGAATGATTGTTCTTTCTATCTGTTTTGATCATTAGAGGGAATGTAAATGTAACTATTATTGTGTGGCAGAAATAATCTAGCACTTTTTTAAATTTATATTAATTCTTTTGCCAAGTGTGTTTATTGAAAAAATATAAACTAAACAATAAAAAAAAAAATATGACTTGAATTTTTCAGATATCTTTTGAAGAACTTCCAAATTCAAATTTGTGACATTAGTGTAGACTATAGAGGTTTTTACCATTGGGCCAACCTAAATTGTACTAGGGTACTACTAGAAGTTGACAAAATGACTAAGAGCTATGGGTGGTGGTGGTTGCAATTTTGAAACTCAAAATTTTAAACCTTTCCCCTATTGTGAATTGTGATATTGGATAATTCAAACCTTAGGCCGGGATGTTGTGAATGGTTGTTGAGCATGCTCGTAATGCATTAAGAAAGGTGAGTCTCAGATGATAAAGGAAATGAGTTTTGATGAAGATTAGAAATAGCCACTTTGAAACTCAACATCCTTGTATAGAACAAAGAAAATTTTGCAGTATTGGTTGTTGATGTAGTGGTGCAGCTTAAGGTTAGCGCAAATTTGGGATCAAAGTATATTATTAAAAGGATAGATATGGTGAGAATCAAGTGATAAAGTTTTATTTTGTAATGCCCCGCCGCGCAACCCTAGGGGAAGTTGCAATTCACTAACCAAATGCAACATTTTTTTTATTTTTTTAAAAAGAACATTAACATACAAGTTCACAATACTTTGCAAACATCCCCTAAGGCTACGAGACAAAGAATACTTAAATCCGAATTAAACAACCAAGGAAAGAAAACATAACATCATTCAATTAGGAATTAAAGCACATACATTCCATTCATGATATAACATCAAGGACCAATTGATACATCACGATACCCAATAACAATGGTTTACATTATAATTACATCACTCATTCCCCGAATGAGGTAAATCAAATAAACCTGATAATTTATTACAATTTCCACCTCGATACAAATGAGGGGTAAAGAAATACAAGAATAACAAAAATGGAGGAAACTAGAGGAGCAACTGGATCCAACGAGCTCTCCAACATGAAAGTCTCGTCCACACGATCACGAACAAAGCCAACGGTGTAAGGTGCACGTTCCACCCAACCAAGTGAAACCCAAAGGCTCACCCCCCGTGCTAGGAGATAGTAACAAGGATTTCAGGTTAAGACCAACTACCTCTAGACGAAGGCTAAACATAACTAAACTGACTCAAATACCAACAAGCTCACTTAACACAGTACGAAAACTCACAAGACATTACATTGCTTCCAGGCTACATAGGACAAGTACACCATTGTACAACACACAATAACTGACTAACTGTTGACGTAGGGAGAGTGTCATACATAAATTGCCATGAGTTACCCTAGCTCAACCTTCCTAGGCTACCGGACCCCCATCATGGGTTACCCTAGCTTGCCTCTACAGGTGCCAGACCCTCACACAAAACTATGCGTCTCATCTCATCTCGAATCTTAACAATGCATGTTCCATGAGAGAGGCATTATTTAACTTTATTAGTGTGGAGTTCCCCATTAATTCTTTTAAATTATCACTTGATTAAACCCTAGGTGAGTTACCCTGACACCACTTTGGGCGTCGGACCCCCACAAAGGGCCACTCTCCTACTGACAACACTGGGATACAAAACCCCCAATCTAAGGGTAGACAAGATGCACAAAACTAAAAGCCAAATCCAACCTTAACACATAAGGTTACACAACCTGATCGTAGTACTCGGGAAACCATAAAATATCACCTAACTCATCCACGATAACTGGGTAACACCCCACTACATCCACGAGCACTACCCAAAGCGAAAACACACGGTTGACTAACATACTGACAACCCATACTTTTGATAAGACAACCCCAAAGTAAGCCTTAGAAAGAAACACGACTTAATTGTCTAGCATCGAGAATAAATAAAGCATCATAAAAAAAAACATCTCAAACACATAGATTAACTAATTTTCGGATTTCCTAAATCCAATTCAAGGAGAGACATAATGCAAGTAATCCATCGAAATATTTAACTTTATTCGAATAAAATGCCTATACTAATAGTTTTATTTCAAATTTCTCGATCACAACCAATGTTTTTAAACAATCAATTTTTTAAATATAACGAACATCTCTTAAAAAAACAAATCAATTTCTCATTCTTTTCAACACACTAAACTTTTTTCTACACATATTCCCAAAATAACTATACATTAAATATACACATATAATTTATATACTCAATGCGTATATAATTATGTTTATATTTAAATATATATAAAAACATATTTAATAAACTTATATAGAAAAAAAAACAATTATAAATTCCCACCCATTTAAAATATAATACAATATAAATATTATATCATATTTTAAATAACAATTAGCATTAATAAAAAAAAACTATAAATATAATATAATATTTTATATATATAACAATATATATTATATAAATATAATATATCATATTGTATATATATACAATATATATCATATTATATATATAAAAAAAAATGAAAACTAAAAAAAAAATGAAAATCAAAGAAACAGGGGAAACCCCTGCGCTGGGAAGAGGGACGCAACCCTGCCTCCCTGTGTGGAGGTCGCTGCCTGTGGTAGCGCCTCCCCCACTGTGTGGGGGGTGCGGCCACAGCCGCGTCCTCCACAGGGGACAGCCGTGGCTGCGAATCCCCCAATCGCCATGCCCAAAACAAGAGTTCGCAGAAGAATTTGTTTGGGAAGAAAAACGAAAACGCCATGCCCTGGGCAGATTTAAAACTCAAAACAAAATTCACCAGATTTCAAACTCAAAACAAATATATATAAACACATATATACTTTATATATATGTGTATATTTTTCTCAAATATTCATACATATATATATTATATATACCAATTTATTTACTTACAGACAAACTGAAGAAACTTTTCTCACATAATCAACATACCAATTCTTGATTTTTAAAACAAATAATTTGCCAAAACAAATTTCTGTGAATAGGTTTTGAGTTTTCTAAACCATTTCAAATCTTTCCTAAGATCTCAACAGTGGTTTCATTTCAAATTTTGCAACCAGATTAAGATGTAAATCTTTTCCAATAGCATGTAAACATCTAAAAAAAAAAAAAAGAATTTCAAAATGAAAACAAAACAAGACAAGAAAACTTGGATTTTTTTGTTTTCCTCCCAAGACTTGAAGTCCTTCAATGGAGGTTTGCCATTTCTTTTCCAATTCAACTTCACCAATTTTCAATCCTTCTTCCCCCAATTTTCTTCCAAGAATTTTAATCCAAGTTTGCTCTCCCCAATTCCAAAATAAAAAAATTTCAAAATAAACATGAATTCCCTTATGCAATTCCTTCCCCAAATTTGTCAAAGCCCTAAAATGGAATCACCCACCAAAATTTATTGCTAATTTAGATATTTTCTATTTTGCAATTTTCCAACAATTCCTATTCTCAAATGAAATTTGCATAATATCTTTTAAATAAAATTACATTTTCAACCCAAATGAAAATTTAAATTTTCTTTTAACCAAATTGAATTTAACAATTCATAATGCCATTCTCAATTCTTTTTCAACTTTATTTCTAAGAAATTAAATATAAGACATATTTCTAATTTCTGATTTAATCCAAATATCTAATAATGCCCACACAGCTAAATTGATTTAATTTATCCCTATTAATTTAATTAGTCAATAAAATAAATCTAATTCAAAATTAGATTATTTTATTAATTAAATTAAATTAATTAATTAATCACTAATTTTCCAACATCTCAATAAGACAAAACAATCATCATTATAAATTCCAAAAGCCATTTAATCCCTTTTAACTTAAAATTTTAAATAAAACGCCAAAGGGGAAACTAACAACATAAAACACTGAACCCGACTAAGACCGACGACACACTATGGCTAGGGTGATGGTTTGACACAAAAATCCTAGTTACTATCTCCCAATCGATACCGTTGGTCGATGGACACGCTCAAACCTGTGAAACCAGGTGGAGTCGATGTCCTGTACCTGCATCCTGCACACAATACGAGTGTCGAACATGCATATAATATATTAAAACACACCGTGAAAGAGGGAATCGCAGAATCACAGGGCGCTCGCATGTGAGTGATGTGATCCCTTCCCCTTCACCAATATAGTATAACTAACTGAAACATCTAAAATCCATGATTTAATCAAAGCATAAAGCATCGGTAATTCACATACATGCTAATTTAATCCATAACATGAAATAATAATAACATCTGAATAAAGTACCATCACATCAAAACATAATGTTTACATCGCTTAACAGATAGCGGTTAAAATAACTAAGTTCCATAGTCACAATGCAACAGAAATAAAACATATCATAGAAGAACACTATTCGATCAAAGAGAAAAATGGAGGGGTGTTACATATTTGGCTGACCAAATAAAGGCAACAGGGTATTGCTAGATCCAAGACATTTACCTTATGTTTACACCATCATAGTAAACAAAATAAAAAATACATCTAGTTTGTTAAATATAACCCTTGTAACAACAATATGAGTTATTAAGAACCTTCGAGTATGTTTTGATTGCCACACTGCACCTAAAGTCATCTTCAAGATTGTTGCAAGAGGAATTGTTCTGAGAAAATGCAAATTGTTTCCATCATTTTGAGCAAGGACAATATTCTTGTGGATACTATGGTGATGTTAAATGAAACAATCTCAAAATAGGCTTGCAATATTAATGTTCACTTTGCCAGATATCCAGTAATAATAAATGAACGTCCATCAAAGCATAATAACAAAGAGATTCTTGTTAGATGTTATAGTTACAAGTGCGCTGCTAGGTATACATGTAAATGTGGAAGCTTAGGCAAGGCATGTTTACTTTTCCTTTGATTTCTACATTTACAACTATTTCCATATGTAGATGAAATGCAGATTGATTGTCTATTGGTATGAATAATCAAGGTCCCATGTACACCCATGCAATCACCTGGAATTGCTCCTACTTAAATGTGGATCATATTAAGCTACTGGAGTGTAATAGCTCACAACATGAAATGAAATAAATTGTCCAAACTGCACACCAAAAATATAAAATAATTAGAACATGATGTATCTGAAAATATAAACCTGTGGGTCTGTGCATGGAGTATAATCTTCATATTTGTTGCTGCATTCTTCAAATGCCATTGCCTTCTCTTCAATAGCTGAGCAACTCACTTGTACAAGGGCATGTGAAACTTCTTGTTCTAGAAGGTATCTATCCTTCTGAGAGCAAAACATGCCCCCAAAATAAAATGAAATGACACATAAGGATGGGAGCATCAAAACAACATGCACCACACTTATAGACTTGTTTGAATGCATTCCTAATTATAATCCTTATCCTTCATTTTTTCAAATCAAGATATCAGCTGTTGGAACATGCCCTTCACTCATAACTTTGAAAGACTGCAAAAATATGTATCATCAAATCACTTCATTCACCACTGGGAGGCCACCTATCCCTCCATTTCAGACCTATATTTATATGTTTGAGCCTTTTTTACACCCCAACCAAACATTAAATACCAAAAAAAACTCAACCACGAAATGATATAGATTTTTATTGTAGGATGTTTTAAAGAGGCTATCAAGAACTTTGGAGCTAGTGTTGACCTCCAAGCTTTAGCTAATGGGCAGTATAGTACATGTCTTATTCTTGAGGCTTATAAGGTTCATAAAAGGTTAATGGAAAGTGGTGTTGTTCTATATGTCTTTACTTATAATACAATGATCAATGGCCTTTGCAAGGCAGGAAAAATGGATGGAGCCCTAAAATTTTATAAAGTAATGCATATCAGGGCACCCTATAGGGCAGTACAATATAAAGGATATATTTTTAGACCTATGAGAAGACAAGATTCAATTAATGCATGGTAAAGTTGTCAAAGACATTAAAAAAGGATAGTCAATAATGTCAGCAAAATATATAAGAAGCAAAATAGAATGTTAAACAGTCATTAGTATTCTTTAATTTTATTTCAAAAGAACATCTAAAGGTTGACTAGAGGAAGTGCTGCCCATATTTTCAAGATTTTAATGCATGGTGGAAAAAATTATGATATTTTCTAGCACATTTTAAAAATCATATCAATTCTTTTGTCAAGTGCAATTGTTAAAAAAAAAATACTAAGCACTAACTTGTTTTTTATGGATAGAATTTTTCATATATCTTTTTAAAAATGTTCTACATGATTTATTAAACATAACATAAACTATAATGTACAATGTCTTTCATTTCTCGATGCTTATCTATATATGTACAAAAAAGGCACATTTTGTACACCTAAAGCAAAGCACCATGGGATGGAATCCAAAAAATTAATATTAGAGAATGGATGTACAAAGAACACAAGTCTATCCCACTCAACCATAGATGGTAGGTATTATAGTTGGCTTAAGCTTGCAAGTAGTAAATTTTTTTTGTAGCTATGTGGATCTAACATATGTAATTATCCTTTGGCCAAACCTCCTACTTCCATCAGTAGTAGTTATAAAAGATAAAAGAAGTGAATAAAGACATACATGATTAAAACCACTATTTTATTCTTACTGAACATTCTTTAATCACACCAAGAGTATGTTGTTGGAATACTCGAGCTCCTCCACTTACTACCTATGTGGACCCTACAACACTTAAATTAGAAATATGCATTTGTGCTGCTAGTTGATGTAAGAGTGATAAATTAAAGAAAAAACTTGATCTACATGACAAACAATACCGAATTAAAAAATTGCATTCAACAAACTAAACATATGGAAGTTAGGGACGAAATTAAGAAAAAGAGGTCAATAAAAACAAAATAAGGAACATTCTATTGGAGTGTAAAAGATGCATTTCCAAATAAGTTAGTGATGAAATTAAGAAAGAGTACAATAAAAACATAATAAGGAATGTTTTATTGTGTGTATAAAAAAAAGGCAATAATAATAAATTTAAGAATTTTATTTCAAATCAAGAAATATTTCAAATAGAGCGAATGGAGACAAAATGATAATGTAAATTGAAATAAAAATGCATCAAAACCTCTATGATGGTGTGGATGTGCTTTGTGAGCTTGTTGATTCAATAACATGTAATTATAGATTGAGCATTTTCCCATATTGAAATGAAGGAAGAAACAATTGATTTATAGAATTATGCATGAGAATGTGAATGGTAGACATAACATGAACTATAATGAACTATGTCATTCAATTCTCCATGCTCATCTATATGTGTGTAAAGGAAAAAAAAATTCTAAGATTAGTTTAGTAAATATACTTTAATTTTAACTCAATTAATTTTTTCTTATAAAGTGTAATAGAATATTTAAATGTTAAATTAAGAACTAACAAAAAGTTTGGAAAATACTTTTTTTATATTGCATTAACATAAAGAAATTACAACTAGCATAAAAGTGCAATCAAGAAAAACAAACAACTTCAGAGTAAAACGGGGTGCATAAAATACTTTCTAGAACATATAACTCAACACATGCATTTTATTTTGAGTGACACAAATATAAATCAAAATCGGTGTAATCATTGCACCTCCTTCCGGTGCAAGTGCTAGTTATCTGACACATTAGATAACCGGTAGTTTATGCTTGCAGCCACGACTGATCAATTTGCTGGAAAATATTAAATGTATCATTTTGGAAATGGTAAAATGTGGGCCCTCATACGTGAGTAATTATTGAAGATTATGATCACCCCTGTAACGTGGCAAAAAATTTATTCATAAGTGTAATATTGAAAAGCATAAATATAATCATTAATAGAATCTATTAAAATGTAAGTATATTATATATTATTAAAACAATATTAATGTTGAATATATATAATAAGTTCTCTTAATAATATTCTTTATAGATCTTATTAAAATAAACATAAAAATCAATAAAAATAAATATATGATCAAGTAAATTTATTACTAATGGATAATGCGATTGCTAATTAGTATTGAATTAATTACATAAAATGTAAATAGTTAAAATAATATTAACACTACTTCAATTCAATAATAATAGTAACAAATAAACAAATTATTATTATTAATGTTGTTATATTATTAAATTTGATTATAAAAATATTAATTTCTTATATAATTGAAATAAACACACAAATAAATAAATAAACATATCTATATAAGATTTTGGTGTTTCTTGTAAATAAATAAATTAGACGAGGTAATTGCCTTTGTTGTAATTCATTTTCTTTATAAAGATAATTAGCTATTCTTTAGTTGGAATATGTAGTGAATTCTTAATACTTTTAATAAGAGTAACCTTACGTGACAAATATCCCAATATAAATAAAAATATACTAGAAACTTAGCAGCAAGATGATTTTTTTTTGACAATCAAGAAATGTGTAAAGTTTTGGTCTATTTACAAGGCATGTAGAAAGGAAATGTCAAGAGAGTACTATATATATATATATAAAATAAAAGAATATAAAAATTAAATAGAACAATTATAAAACAAAGGAGGCATGACTACATGTATATTTAAAATAATTTAAATGGAGGAGAGTATCATGGAATATCAAAAATAATAATAATAATAGTAACTAGCAATCACACCTTGGGGTGCAATGGGTATACTGAAGACAATATAGGGGAATTTGTTTGTTAATTGTGTTTATTTGAAAATGGGAAAACAAATTGACAGCCGTAAATGACAATCCAAGCAACCATTCACAAACTGAATGCCACACTCTGAATTGCAATTCCGAGAAATAAACTAATAAAGGATAGTCTGTAAATATATTAAATTTGTAGCAATACACAAATCTTTCTAAAAATGGAAAAATTCACAATTCAAAAACCTTCAAACATGCAAAAAAATGCAAACGAAGGATAGAGAAATTTGCACAGCTTGAACAAAAAATTGAAATGCTTTGCTCCCAAACTTCCATAAATGTTGTTGGATATGGAAGGGGAGAAAACAAAGAGACATATGGATTATGGTCTCATATTTTTTGTAGTGAAACCTTTTTTTTTTTGGCAGGAGTTCGTGAGATTTTTTTTGATGGGTATGACCATAATGGAAATGATTAATCATAATAATGGAGTGCAAGAAAAATGCCTAAATCATAGTGTGCACTCAATAGACGGGCTAGTGAAATGAGAAACTGTTCATCCATTTGACAACATAGTTTTTGAAGGTGATGCTTTTTGCAGACAGCATCCAAGACAACCAAAGTTTTCCAAGATTTGATTTGGCTGAGAATTTGTTGGAAGTGCATATGGGCATCTTCAAAATTTTGAAAATTAGGTCTATGGCCATGAGATGGGGGATTGCGAAACTGTTTTGAAAACAATGAAGTCCTTAAAGTGATCTATAACAAGACAAAATAAAATGAAATCAGTTAGTGTAGCAAGAAGAGCATTTATTGCAACCTATTGCATACTGTCAGAAAAATGACAAATGAAGAACACGTCTTTGTAAAATTTGAGCTTATTAATCTGAAGACTAATTAATCCTTTCAAAAATAGAAGCAGTTGTGAAATATGCAAAACATGTGAACACAATCCTTCAAATATTCTCATTCTTGTAAAATGAATGATATTAATTTTCAATGAAAAACATATGTATGCAGTGGAAACAGTATCTTCTTTAGTGGCCTGCCAAGAATATGACAACAACAAACATTTCATCAATGTATTGAAGATGATGCAAAAAATAGGGAATTAGAAGGAACTAAATAAATGAGGGTGATGCAAAAATAGGGCAATGGAAGGAACTCTGATATTTAAAAGGGAATCAAACTACAAATACAATAATATGGGAGTCCCAATGCAACATCCCCTGTAAAACATTCAAGTAACCTACATTAAAGAAATCATCCAAGCCCCAAGGTTTGACATGATTCGTGGACAAATCTATAAGAGTATGAAAGGTGTTGAATAATAAAAATAAGTTTCAAAACAATTGATGCATAAAGAGTAATATTCGCCATCAAACATTAAAATACAAGGTTCAAAAGGTAATATTGGGCACATAAAATTCCTTCACATGACACACAATATAGAACCTCTAATTTTGAAGGTAGGTGTGTTCATATGTTGTTATGAGACTTGCAAGTTAAACAAGAGCATGCATCAAATAATTCATTCATTACCTCCTCATTGTCAACATAATCATCATCCATTTCCAACTACTTCAAAACCCAACATGCCAACAATAAACTAGTATAGTATGTTGGAAAATAAAACAAGACATGCATAAATATCCAGTGTAAGAAACACAAAATAGATTGTTTGTCCTTATTGTAGCATCAACAAGTAGCAGTAAAGATCTAACAAGAAACAAATTATTCAAAGCAATACATGCCAAACAAGCAAGGAATCTAGGCTATACATATAAATTAGTCATTCTGGTGCATAAATGTTAAAGGCACAAAATTAAATTGCCTATTTCAGATCACAAAGTCCAAAGATGATTTATTCACTCCACTGTGATAGACATGAACAAGTGTGTGCAAGTAGATGTGTTTACAGTATGGAAAACAAGTGCATCAATGTGAATGAGTAAAATTTGTGAAAGATACTAATAAAGGGACCTGAGCAAGCAAGGACCTAATGCTAGTGCATTAAACGCATATCAATCTTTGTGAGATCATTGGCTATAAAATTAAATTTATATTTGCAAAAGGGAAGAGCTAAATTGAAAGACTGTAGCAATAACCAGGCATAGAAAAGCATCAGACATATAGGTAAATTTACACTCGATATCAATCTAATAGAAATATTGTAACAAAGTTGGAACTATAAAAGGTAGCAAAGTTCTATATATTGCAATAGCTAGCATGGCACAAAAGATCAATACACAACAAACAACAAAAATTAGAAGAAATCTTGACACTAGCATAAATTGTGCAAATATAAATTATTGCAACAATCAATAGACAATACGCTCAGATCCCTCTAGGTGCTAATTTTAATTGCAAACCCCATTTTTTCCTTCTCAAAAATTGGGGTGAGCTAAATACTATCATTGTGTGCCAAATTGTGGGAATAGGATAACCCTTCAAAACAAAATTCTTTAAACTCTTTAACTCTTTAAAACTTTTTAATGGGACTAACCAGATGTCCATCACCCATGTATTTGATAGGATTCATTGGACCCTCTGATATATATTTGATAGCCATCTCTATTTGTAAAGCAACCTTGCTATCAGAAATGAACTTTTCATGGTGATAATTCCAACTAGAAGCAGATGAGTGTTCCTAGGATGAGTTTCAGATATGCTGTAGAGGCATCTAGTGTGAATGTAATTTTCCCAATGGGTACAAGCAGTTATCCTTGCATGTAAACCTTTCCAGTGACGAATAGCAACTAACAGGAGACCAAATTTCCTTCAAATGCAAAAATGATGAGCTATTGTTAAAATAGTTGTGTTTAAGTGAATTTTGTAACTCAAGGGTTTACATTGTATTATATGTGAAATCTACACCACAAGATATATAAGTAACATGAAAGTCTCTCCCTGCCACCATATTTGTACCAAGCTAGCTCATGTCAGCCATGTTCCATTCTATCATTAAAGAAGCTAAGATATTGAACCCTGCATAAGGTACTCTGAAATTGCATACATCCCAAGAATGTTCAATGTCTAGTCAAAGTAGTTGTTCACAAACAAACAAGATACTCTTGAATAAGCCATGCATTAGAATTTTAAAACATTTGTAATTCTGCTCAAGGGAAGTTGGGAACCTTCAAGACTGTTAAGCTTAAGAGACACAGATGCAATAATTCTAACACAACCAAAAGCATATGCCTTGAGGCAACCCAAGACTACCTTCTACTTGTGAGAAAAAAAAATTGTTAGAAAATGCCAATAAAAGTTTGGAGGTCATTTTATAAAGAATTACTATGAAGAGAATTTAAATATGACTTATTGGTAAAAGTAGCAAATTCTCTTGGTTTATCCTCCTTAGTCTTGGCTGGGGAAAAATTAAGTTATCACGTTACAACACTTTAGAATTATATGCTATTTCCACCCCATAATGACAAGAAAGGCTACTATGAGAAGAAGATCCTTCAATTACATATAATGCATTTGAATGCCTAGGGTAGCATGCATGAATAATATTTCTCGTTAATTATATTTTGAGAAAGATACTATCATCTCTTAAGAAAGCTTTCATATGAGTAGAATTTCCCACTTATCACATATTTTCTAATTAGTGTAGGAATCTTCACTACAATATACATTTATCTGTTAGCTTCATTGGGTTCTACTATTTGTCATGCCAAATTATGGAGTGACAATGAAATGTTGTTATGGTACCAAATTTTGTAATGCTTTTAGAGGAATGGGTTTTACAAGGTATATTGTTGAAGATAACTTTGGTTGTGTTCAACAATCTTATTGCTTTGGATTTAGGCATGAATTGGAATCCATACCAACACCCATACCTACTTTGGATTTAGGCCTGGGTTGTCATCCATAGCTTCTGAAGGAATTTATTGATTTTAGGAGCTTTCTAAAATTTATTTATAGAATACACCCACCTACAATTTTGGTTTCTTTTCAGATATTGTTTGTTCATCTAGATATCTCAAATTTCAAGTATTAAAATTTGACATTAAAAATTTCAAGTTTTTTATTAGTTTTAATTTTACATCCATTCTAGTTATGTACATAACAAATTGTGTTGCCTAGATTTTTTCATAGTGTGGTTGCTTGGATTAATTCCCCAAAAGCTTCTAGGAGATTTTTTAAGGATGACAAATTTATGTGGTTGTTTGAACACCAAAAGCACATGATTCTTGCATACTCTTCCTTACCACTAACATATTCTATTCATGTTTGGGAAAATTTACACATAATATGCCACAACATAGCAACACTCTAAAGGTAACTTTGTGTGGAAATCGTACAAATTTGTAAATTAGTCCCATAGTTATGGTTGAAGAGGACATGAAGTGGGAATAGGACACTGACAAACTATACTTTGTAAATAAAAGCATGTGTAAGCAAGTGCTTCTATCATAATGAAAAACAAAGATGTAAATGGAAAAACCAACTAAAGGCCTCACAAAATAGTATAATGCACACCCTTCTAGTTAAGAGATTTATTAGCTTTACCTAGAGGTTGCTATGTTTTAAATGAGCACGCGGTCCACTATAGCTTATATTTCCAGATTAATATGTTAACTAGTTTCTCCTTCAACAACTATAGTCAAATTCTATGCCCTTAAATAAATCATGGTCCACGTTTGCATACTTATCAAGAACAAAGCATAAGCTAAGATTTTGGCATTTGCCCATACACTGCCTACTAATGCACAACCCAAACATGGAAAGGTTGTAGTTAAAACCCCCAAAAAATGAATGAAACAAGGAAATGGGCGAAGAAAAATGACTTGCCTAAACAATATGTGTCATTGCAGACAAAGGAGATGATCCAACAAGTGATTCACTACAAGATTCAACACAAAATGAGCTCAAATTGTGTCATGTTGTAAAGGATGTCGATGAGGAAAACTGTGCGAGAGTAAGTGCAAAATGCATATATTTTTACAAACAATTTATTGCGAAGATATTTACTGGTGAAGTGGTATTGCAAAGATATTTGCTGGTGAAGTGGACAAGCAAAAGGTCAATACCATCGAGGAAGAGTTTGGAGGAGTGGGGAAAACAACTAGGAAATTGGTAGAAAATGATGAACCGCTAAGATTCATTCAATCATATTTCATTGCCTGCCCGCCAATCTGAACCTTTGACATGAAAAGGGGTTGCAAAAGCTAAGCATGGGTACGCCTTTGGCGTAATCACGAAAGTTTGAATTCACCTCTTTTACCCCCACTCATGTGATTTAACTTACCATTCTTGGAATTTAAAAAGGTAAGAATGAAAATAGCCACATTAAGTTATTTAGTTAAAAGAATATAAGGGTTTAAATGCATTATTTAATTTTATCTAATTGGATGGGGAGATAAATTTTGAAATATTAGTCACTTTAACATATAGAGGGTTGAAATTTTAATATAGTCCCTTATTTATAAAAGTGAGGAATTTAGAAGAGAATAAGAATGATAATTTGTTCCACTATCAATTAGGGATTTATCATGATATTTTAATCCAATTAAAAGTGAAAATAAAGATATCTTAATTAAGGGTTTTTAAACATAATGTAATCAATTTAGTTTGAGCTAAATTCAAAACCCTACAACATTTGCACTCAAATCTTATAGAAATTAAGAACCTAAGGAGTAGTTATCATTTTAGAGGTTGGAGGTATATCGTGATCCCCATCAAGTTTAACCAATCTAATTTTAGGGTTATTTGAAATTATCGTAATATTGTGACTTATGTCAGGTTTTGGTATGTACACTAATGAAATATCTTGTTAAGGATTATAAAACTAAATTATGATTAAACTTTAATCTTCCCAAGGTCATCTTAGCCAACCCAAGGAGGGTATGGTTAACTAATTGTGTAGTTGACCTTTGCACTTGTTTTGAGAAATAATTTCATGAAAATGTGCAACCAACATTATGTTTAGTGTTACATCTCTAACCTTAGAGTGTTAATTAATTTAATTATTGTGTTAGAAAAAAAAATGTTGGGTTTTCTAGCAAAATTCTTGGGCATGACATTGAACTACAATGTCCACCTACATTTGAGAAAGTAATTGAAAATGGGATCAAGATTGAAGAAGCCTTAGTCAAAAGAGGAGTGATAAAACATTACAATGAAGGATCAAACAATACAAATTCCTAAAATCACTATGGCAACAATGATAAATCTAAGTTTTGGAAAAAGAATAGAAATACTGGAAACAATGATGCTACAAATGATACACAAAAATGCGAAACCAATATTTAATTTGATGACAACTACTACAAAGACCAATCGACATAGTGACCAAAACATCAATCAAAATGTTAAACAAAACAACAATCCAAACAATGGAGGATCTAAGCCACAATCAAATCCAAGACCATCAAATCAATGAAGATTCACACCATTAGGAAAAACACTAGAATCAACAATGAGATAACTTATTGCAAATGAACTTATTACCTTACCTGGAGCAATAAATTGGGAACCAAAAGTAAAACCATCTTGGTGGAATGATGTTGACTATTGTAACTTTCATAAAAATAAAGGACATAAAACAAATGATTGTATGCAGTTGAAACATCTAGTACAAGATTTGATTGACAACAAGAAAGTATTCATAGAAGGACCTCAAACAAACAATGATCATGGTGCATTTAAAAATCCTTTACGAAATTATGAAAAGGGAGAATCTTCTTCTACAAATGGTAAAGGTAAAAATGTAAACTACATTTATGACAACACTATTCATTGCATCTCTATAGTTGAGAACAATGATATTGTTAACAATCAAATTGATAATGTGGAAACCAATGACATAATACCCATAGATCTGATCCCAAACATAGATACATTTGACAATCATATCAATGTCATAAAAATTAGGGAAAATCAAGATTATCAACTAGTCAACGTGACAACAAGGGGGCAATCCAAGGTAATATTGAAAGGAGTTTCATCTAAAACCATTGCTACCCTTTCAAATCAATACAAAATTGTCAATCAACTACAAAAAATACGAGCACAAATATCAATTTTGGAACTCCTTAAAATCTCACCATCTCATAAGGAGGTTTTGGAACAAGCTCTTGTGGCCATAGCATTACCCAATAATTTGGATGTTTGTCAATTCTAGGCTATGGTGGGACACTTAACCGCACCTCACTATCTATCATTTTCAGAACAAGATGATGTGTCACTTACTCGTCTACACAATGCTGCTCTTCATATTGAATTCTTAATCCACACACATCAAGTAAAATGTGTCTTAATAGATGGTGGAGCTGGTTTAAATATTTGCACTTTAAAATTGATCTGTGCACTAGGTTATTCTGATAATGCTATTGATGCCAAAAGGAAGATCACAATAAAAGCCTATGACGAAGAAGAGAGATCCTCCAAGGGGTTGATCGTGTTACCTATTCAAGTAGGACCAATTGTCAAGAATATTGTTTGCCAAGTATTAGACAAAGAGCACACTTATAACATACTCTTGGGACGTCCTTGGATTCATGAAATGCAAGCAGTACCTTCAACTTATCATCAGTGTTTAAAGTTTCTGATCAATGGACAAGTCGTCACTATTTCAACTGATTACAATAATCCTCAAACTTGTAACATGCTTAAAACAACTCAAGACACTTTGTTGCCCCATAATAGGGAAGCAAACACTTCTAGTTCATCCAATGGTGAAAGGCAATTAAATGTTGTATCTAAATGGGTTGAGAAAAAAGACTAGTCAAAGGAAATAAGTGTTGCTGACTCCACTCCATCAAACAATGAAGCTCAACTAGATTCTCTATCACAATAATTAAAGACAATATCCAGTTAAAAGACATAGGCATGGGAGAGTATTCCATTGAGCAATCTTTATGTTTTTCACAATTACTGCCATCTCTAAGGACATATGGATAGCCATCGTCATCAACACAACAATCATCAACACCTACCACAATTCTAGATGATAGATTTATAAAGGAGGGTACTCTAGAAGAAGAATTTGAAGATAAGGTCATTCTCAATTGGCTCTACAAATATGAGGAAGCCTCTACATCAACAAACATTAGCATAAAGATAGATCAATATGGAAAGGGAAGAACAATATTAGAGAAAATGGGGTATGAAGGACAAGGACCTATTGGCAAAAGAAAAGAAGGCATTGTAGAACCCATCCAACCTCTCACACTTCAGCCAAAAAACAAAACAAGACTGGGTTATAGAGGGGGCATATATTCATCATCACATCAAAATCAACATCTGGGGCATACTGAATTTTTTTCAATATTGGCAGCAACAACAAAATTTTCTTTGAAGCAATGCATAAACACATTATTTTAAAGAGGGGAAAAATGTATACACCTAAAAATGGTCTAAATAATCTAATTAATTAAATATGATTTATTTGATTAATTAACCTTTAATTCTTTTACTATTGTATAAATAGAAATATTTATTTATATAGTTCATCTTTTAAATTCCTCAATCTTTATTCTATTATTTCGTCTTAATTAAATAAATGAATTTCACTTTGTTTTATTTAATTATCATAATCAGATTCTTCTACTATTGAATAAATAGAAATATTTATTTATATAGTTCACATCTATATTCTTCTGATTATTCTCTCTTAATTAAATAATCAAAACTTCAATAGTTTT
>VDFB02273553.1:0-33194 GCA_007258455.2 Sequoia sempervirens
TGTATCTGAAAATATAAACCTGTGGGTCTGTGCATGGAGTATAATCTTCATATTTGTTGCTGCATTCTTCAAATGCCATTGCCTTCTCTTCAATAGCTGAGCAACTCACTTGTACAAGGGCATGTGAAACTTCTTGTTCTAGAAGGTATCTATCCTTCTGAGAGCAAAACATGCCCCCAAAATAAAATGAAATGACACATAAGGATGGGAGCATCAAAACAACATGCACCACACTTATAGACTTGTTTGAATGCATTCCTAATTATAATCCTTATCCTTCATTTTTTCAAATCAAGATATCAGCTGTTGGAACATGCCCTTCACTCATAACTTTGAAAGACTGCAAAAATATGTATCATCAAATCACTTCATTCACCACTGGGAGGCCACCTATCCCTCCATTTCAGACCTATATTTATATGTTTGAGCCTTTTTTACACCCCAACCAAACATTAAATACCAAAAAAAACTCAACCACGAAATGATATAGATTTTTATTGTAGGATGTTTTAAAGAGGCTATCAAGAACTTTGGAGCTAGTGTTGACCTCCAAGCTTTAGCTAATGGGCAGTATAGTACATGTCTTATTCTTGAGGCTTATAAGGTTCATAAAAGGTTAATGGAAAGTGGTGTTGTTCTATATGTCTTTACTTATAATACAATGATCAATGGCCTTTGCAAGGCAGGAAAAATGGATGGAGCCCTAAAATTTTATAAAGTAATGCATATCAGGGCACCCTATAGGGCAGTACAATATAAAGGATATATTTTTAGACCTATGAGAAGACAAGATTCAATTAATGCATGGTAAAGTTGTCAAAGACATTAAAAAAGGATAGTCAATAATGTCAGCAAAATATATAAGAAGCAAAATAGAATGTTAAACAGTCATTAGTATTCTTTAATTTTATTTCAAAAGAACATCTAAAGGTTGACTAGAGGAAGTGCTGCCCATATTTTCAAGATTTTAATGCATGGTGGAAAAAATTATGATATTTTCTAGCACATTTTAAAAATCATATCAATTCTTTTGTCAAGTGCAATTGTTAAAAAAAAAATACTAAGCACTAACTTGTTTTTTATGGATAGAATTTTTCATATATCTTTTTAAAAATGTTCTACATGATTTATTAAACATAACATAAACTATAATGTACAATGTCTTTCATTTCTCGATGCTTATCTATATATGTACAAAAAAGGCACATTTTGTACACCTAAAGCAAAGCACCATGGGATGGAATCCAAAAAATTAATATTAGAGAATGGATGTACAAAGAACACAAGTCTATCCCACTCAACCATAGATGGTAGGTATTATAGTTGGCTTAAGCTTGCAAGTAGTAAATTTTTTTTGTAGCTATGTGGATCTAACATATGTAATTATCCTTTGGCCAAACCTCCTACTTCCATCAGTAGTAGTTATAAAAGATAAAAGAAGTGAATAAAGACATACATGATTAAAACCACTATTTTATTCTTACTGAACATTCTTTAATCACACCAAGAGTATGTTGTTGGAATACTCGAGCTCCTCCACTTACTACCTATGTGGACCCTACAACACTTAAATTAGAAATATGCATTTGTGCTGCTAGTTGATGTAAGAGTGATAAATTAAAGAAAAAACTTGATCTACATGACAAACAATACCGAATTAAAAAATTGCATTCAACAAACTAAACATATGGAAGTTAGGGACGAAATTAAGAAAAAGAGGTCAATAAAAACAAAATAAGGAACATTCTATTGGAGTGTAAAAGATGCATTTCCAAATAAGTTAGTGATGAAATTAAGAAAGAGTACAATAAAAACATAATAAGGAATGTTTTATTGTGTGTATAAAAAAAAGGCAATAATAATAAATTTAAGAATTTTATTTCAAATCAAGAAATATTTCAAATAGAGCGAATGGAGACAAAATGATAATGTAAATTGAAATAAAAATGCATCAAAACCTCTATGATGGTGTGGATGTGCTTTGTGAGCTCGTTAATTCAATAACATGTAATTATAGATTGAGCATTTTCCCATATTGAAATGAAGGAAGAAACAATTGATTTATAGAATTATGCATGAGAATGTGAATGGTAGACATAACATGAACTATAATGAACTATGTCATTCAATTCTCCATGCTCATCTATATGTGTGTAAAGGAAAAAAAAATTCTAAGATTAGTTTAGTAAATATACTTTAATTTTAACTCAATTAATTTTTTCTTATAAAGTGTAATAGAATATTTAAATGTTAAATTAAGAACTAACAAAAAGTTTGGAAAATACTTTTTTTATATTGCATTAACATAAAGAAATTACAACTAGCATAAAAGTGCAATCAAGAAAAACAAACAACTTCAGAGTAAAACGGGGTGCATAAAATACTTTCTAGAACATATAACTCAACACATGCATTTTATTTTGAGTGACACAAATATAAATCAAAATCGGTGTAATCATTGCACCTCCTTCCGGTGCAAGTGCTAGTTATCTGACACATTAGATAACCGGTAGTTTATGCTTGCAGCCACGACTGATCAATTTGCTGGAAAATATTAAATGTATCATTTTGGAAATGGTAAAATGTGGGCCCTCATACGTGAGTAATTATTGAAGATTATGATCACCCCTGTAACGTGGCAAAAAATTTATTCATAAGTGTAATATTGAAAAGCATAAATATAATCATTAATAGAATCTATTAAAATGTAAGTATATTATATATTATTAAAACAATATTAATGTTGAATATATATAATAAGTTCTCTTAATAATATTCTTTATAGATCTTATTAAAATAAACATAAAAATCAATAAAAATAAATATATGATCAAGTAAATTTATTACTAATGGATAATGCGATTGCTAATTAGTATTGAATTAATTACGTAAAATGTAAATAGTTAAAATAATATTAACACTACTTCAATTCAATAATAATAGTAACAAATACACAAATTATTATTATTAATGTTGTTATATTATTAAATTTGATTATAAAAATATTAATTTCTTATATAATTGAAATAAACACACAAATAAATAAATAAACATATCTATATAAGATTTTGGTGTTTCTTGTAAATAAATAAATTAGACAAGGTAATTGCCTTTGTTGTAATTCATTTTCTTTATAAAGATAATTAGCTATTCTTTAGTTGGAATATGTAGTGAATTCTTAATACTTTTAATAAGAGTAACCTTACGTGACAAATATCCCAATATAAATAAAAATATACTAGAAACTTAGCAGCAAGATGATTTTTTTTTGACAATCAAGAAATGTGTAAAGTTTTGGTCTATTTACAAGGCATGTAGAAAGGAAATGTCAAGAGAGTACTATATATATATATATAAAATAAAAGAATATAAAAATTAAATAGAACAATTATAAAACAAAGGAGGCATGACTACATGTATATTTAAAATAATTTAAATGGAGGAGAGTATCATGGAATATCAAAAATAATAATAATAATAGTAACTAGCAATCACACCTTGGGGTGCAATGGGTATACTGAAGACAATATAGGGGAATTTGTTTGTTAATTGTGTTTATTTGAAAATGGGAAAACAAATTGACAGCCGTAAATGACAATCCAAGCAACCATTCACAAACTGAATGCCACACTCTGAATTGCAATTCCGAGAAATAAACTAATAAAGGATAGTCTGTAAATATATTAAATTTGTAGCAATACACAAATCTTTCTAAAAATGGAAAAATTCACAATTCAAAAACCTTCAAACATGCAAAAAAATGCAAACGAAGGATAGAGAAATTTGCACAGCTTGAACAAAAAATTGAAATGCTTTGCTCCCAAACTTCCATAAATGTTGTTGGATATGGAAGGGGAGAAAACAAAGAGACATATGGATTATGGTCTCATATTTTTTGTAGTGAAACCTTTTTTTTTTTGGCAGGAGTTCGTGAGATTTTTTTTGATGGGTATGACCATAATGGAAATGATTAATCATAATAATGGAGTGCAAGAAAAATGCCTAAATCATAGTGTGCACTCAATAGACGGGCTAGTGAAATGAGAAACTGTTCATCCATTTGACAACATAGTTTTTGAAGGTGATGCTTTTTGCAGACAGCATCCAAGACAACCAAAGTTTTCCAAGATTTGATTTGGCTGAGAATTTGTTGGAAGTGCATATGGGCATCTTCAAAATTTTGAAAATTAGGTCTATGGCCATGAGATGGGGGATTGCGAAACTGTTTTGAAAACAATGAAGTCCTTAAAGTGATCTATAACAAGACAAAATAAAATGAAATCAGTTAGTGTAGCAAGAAGAGCATTTATTGCAACCTATTGCATACTGTCAGAAAAATGACAAATGAAGAACACGTCTTTGTAAAATTTGAGCTTATTAATCTGAAGACTAATTAATCCTTTCAAAAATAGAAGCAGTTGTGAAATATGCAAAACATGTGAACACAATCCTTCAAATATTCTCATTCTTGTAAAATGAATGATATTAATTTTCAATGAAAAACATATGTATGCAGTGGAAACAGTATCTTCTTTAGTGGCCTGCCAAGAATATGACAACAACAAACATTTCATCAATGTATTGAAGATGATGCAAAAAATAGGGAATTAGAAGGAACTAAATAAATGAGGGTGATGCAAAAATAGGGCAATGGAAGGAACTCTGATATTTAAAAGGGAATCAAACTACAAATACAATAATATGGGAGTCCCAATGCAACATCCCCTGTAAAACATTCAAGTAACCTACATTAAAGAAATCATCCAAGCCCCAAGGTTTGACATGATTCGTGGACAAATCTATAAGAGTATGAAAGGTGTTGAATAATAAAAATAAGTTTCAAAACAATTGATGCATAAAGAGTAATATTCGCCATCAAACATTAAAATACAAGGTTCAAAAGGTAATATTGGGCACATAAAATTCCTTCACATGACACACAATATAGAACCTCTAATTTTGAAGGTAGGTGTGTTTCATATGTTGTTATGAGACTTGCAAGTTAAACAAGAGCATGCATCAAATAATTCATTCATTACCTCCTCATTGTCAACATAATCATCATCCATTTCCAACTGCTTCAAAACCCAACATGCCAACAATAAACTAGTATAGTATGTTGGAAAATAAAACAAGACATGCATAAATATCCAGTGTAAGAAACACAAAATAGATTGTTTGTCCTTATTGTAGCATCAACAAGCAACAGTAAAGATCTAACAAGAAACAAATTATTCAAAGCAATACATGCCAAACAAGCAAGGAATCTAGGCTATACATATAAATTAGTCATTCTGGTGCATAAATGTTAAAGGCACAAAATTAAATTGCCTATTTCAGATCACAAAGTCCAAAGATGATTTATTCACTCCACTGTGATAGACATGAACAAGTGTGTGCAAGTAGATGTGTTTACAGTATGGAAAACAAGTGCATCAATGTGAATGAGTACAATTTGTGAAGGATACTAATAAAGGGACCTGAGCAAGCGAGGACCTAATGCTAGTGCATTAAACGCATATCAATCTTTGTGAGATCATTGGCTATAAAATTAAATTTATATTTGCAAAAGGGAAGAGCTAAATTGAAAGATTGTAGCAATAACCAGGCATAGAAAAGCATCAGACATATAGGTAAATTTACACTCGATATCAATCTAATAGAAATATTGTAACAAAGTTGGAACTATAAAAGGTAGCAAAGTTCTATATATTGCAATAGCTAGCATGGCACAAAAGATCAATAAACAACAAACAACAAAAATTAGAAGAAATCTTGACACTAGCATAAATTGTGCAAATATAAAATATTGCAACAATCAATAGACAATATGCTTAGATCCCTCTAGGTGCTAATTTTAATTGCAAACCCCATTTTTTCCTTCTCAAAAATTGGGGTGAGCCAAATACTATCATTGTGTGCCAAATTGTGGGAATAGAATAACCCTTCAAAACAAAATTCTTTAAACTCTTTAACTCTTTAAAACTTTTTAATGGGACTAACCAGATGTCCATCACCCATGTATTTGATAGGATTCATTGGACCCTCTGATATATATTTGATAGCCATCTCTATTTGTAAAGCAACCTTGCTATCAGAAATGAACTTTTCATGGTGATAATTCCAACTAGAAGCAGATGAGTGTTCCTAGGACGAGTTTCAGATATGCTGTAGAGGCATCTAGTGTGAATGTAATTTTCCCAATGGGTACAAGCAGTTATCCTTGCATGTAAACCTTTCCAATGACAAATAGCAACTAACAGGAGACCAAATTTCCTTCAAATGCAAAAATGATGAGCTATTGTTAAAATAGTTGTGTTTAAGTGAATTTTCTAACTCAAGGGTTTACATTGTATTATATGTGAAATCTACACCACAAGATATATAAGTAACATGAAAGTATCTCCCTGCCACCATATTTGTACCAAGCTAGCTCATGTCAGCCATGTTCCATTCTATCATTAAAGAAGCTAAGATATTGAACCCTGCATAAGGTACTCTGAAATTGCATACATCCCAAGAGTGTTCAATGTCTAGTCAAAGTAGTTGTTCGCAAACAAACAAGATACTATTGAATAAGCCATGCATTAGAATTTTAAGACATTTGTAATTCTTCTCAGGGGAAGTTGGGAACCTTCAAGACTGTTAATCTTAAGAGACACAGATGCAACAATTCTAACACAACCAAAAGCATATGCCTTGAGGAAACCCAAGACTACCTTCTACTTGTGAGAAAAAAAAATTGTTAGAAAATGCCAATAAAAGTTTGGAGGTCATTTTATAAAGAATTACTATGAAGAGAATTTAAATATGACTTATTGGTAAAAGTAGCAAATTCTCTTGGTTTATCCTCCTTAGTCTTGGCTGGGGAAAAATTAAGTTATCACGTTACAACACTTTAGAATTATATGCTATTTCCACCCCATAATGACAAGAAAGGCTACTATGAGAAGAAGATCCTTCAATTACATATAATGTATTTGAATGCCTAGGGTAGCATGCATGAATAATATTTCTCGTTAATTATATTTTGAGAAAGATACTATCATCTCTTAAGAAAGCTTTCATATGAGTAGAATTTCCCACTTATCACATATTTTCTAATTAGTGTAGGAATCTTCACTACAATATACATTTATCTGTTAGCTTCATTGGGTTCTACTATTTGTCATGCCAAATTATGGAGTGACAATGAAATGTTGTTATGGTACCAAATTTTGTAATGCTTTTAGAGGAATGGGTTTTACAAGGTAGATTGTTGAAGATAACTTTGGTTGTGTTCAACAATCTTATTGCTTTGGATTTAGGCATGAATTGGAATCCATACCAACACCCATACCTACTTTGGATTTAGGCCTGGGTTGTCATCCATAGCTTCTGAAGGAAATTTATTGATTTTAGGGGCTTTCTAAAATTTATTTATAGAATACACCCACCTACAATTTTGGTTTCTTTTCAGACATTGTTTGTTCATCTAGATATCTCAAATTTCAAGTATTAAAATTTGACATTAAAAATTTCAAGTTTTTTATTAGTTTTAATTTTACATCCATTCTAGTTATGTACATAACAAATTGTGTTGCCTAGATTTTTTCATAGTGTGGTTGCTTGGATTAATTCCCCAAAAGCTTCTAGGAGATTTTTTAAGGATGACAAATTTATGTGGTTGTTTGAACACCAAAAGCACATGATTCTTGCATACTCTTCCTTACCACTAACATATTCTATTCATGTTTGGGAAAATTTACACATAATATGCCACAACATAGCAACACTCTAAAGGTAACTTTGTGTGGAAATCGTACAAATTTGTAAATTAGTCCCATAGTTATGGTTGAAGAGGACATGAAGTGGGAATAGGACACTGACAAACTATACTTTGTAAATAAAAGCATGTGTAAGCAAGTGCTTCTATCATAATGAAAAACAAAGATGTAAATGGAAAAACCAACTAAAGGCCTCACAAAATAGTATAATGCACACCCTTCTAGTTAAGAGATTTATTAGCTTTACCTAGAGGTTGCTATGTTTTAAATGAGCACGCGGTCCACTATAGCTTATATTTCCAGATTAATATGTTAACTAGTTTCTCCTTCAACAACTATAGTCAAATTCTATGCCCTTAAATAAATCATGGTCCACGTTTGCATACTTATCAAGAACAAAGCATAAGCTAAGATTTTGGCATTTGCCCATACACTGCCTACTAATGCACAACCCAAACATGGAAAGGTTGTAGTTAAAACCCCCAAAAAATGAATGAAACAAGGAAATGGGCGAAGAAAAATGACTTGCCTAAACAATATGTGTCATTGCAGACAAAGGAGATGATCCAACAAGTGATTCACTACAAGATTCAACACAAAATGAGCTCAAATTGTGTCATGTTGTAAAGGATGTCGATGAGGAAAACTGTGCGAGAGTAAGTGCAAAATGCATATATTTTTACAAACAATTTATTGCGAAGATATTTACTGGTGAAGTGGTATTGCAAAGATATTTGCTGGTGAAGTGGACAAGCAAAAGGTCAATACCATCGAGGAAGAGTTTGGAGGAGTGGGGAAAACAACTAGGAAATTGGTAGAAAATGATGAACCGCTAAGATTCATTCAATCATATTTCATTGCCTGCCCGCCAATCTGAACCTTTGACATGAAAAGGGGTTGCAAAAGCTAAGCATGGGTACGCCTTTGGCGTAATCACGAAAGTTTGAATTCACCTCTTTTACCCCCACTCATGTGATTTAACTTACCATTCTTGGAATTTAAAAAGGTAAGAATGAAAATAGCCACATTAAGTTATTTAGTTAAAAGAATATAAGGGTTTAAATGCATTATTTAATTTTATCTAATTGGATGGGGAGATAAATTTTGAAATATTAGTCACTTTAACATATAGAGGGTTGAAATTTTAATAGTCCATGTTATAAGTAGAGAATTTGAAAGTCAAGAATGATTTGTTTCCACTATCCATTGATTTATCATGATGTTTGTCAGGATGGTGTCAAAGTCATCTTGATTAAGGTTTTAAAGCAGACAAATAATTTGGGTTTGGAGCTAGATTCAAACCTACAACATTGCGCTCAAATCCTTGTAAGTAGGAACCTAAGGTAGTTATCATTTTGAAGTTTGGAGTATATAGTGTCCTCTAATCAAAGTTTATAGAATCTAATTTTTAAAGTTTAAATTTGAAATTATCTAATGTCATTGTGACTTCATGTGGGTTTGTTATGTACCTTCATGAAATATCATTTAAAGTTATGAAATGAAATTGTAGGTCAAAAGCTTTAAATATTTGAGTGTCTGTGGCTTGGATTATGGTTGTAATTGTGTGGAATTTGTGCTTTGTTTGAGAAACCATTTAAATGCATTAACATTTATCATTTGATGTTACATCTCGACATGAATTATTAGATAATTTCAATTGTTGAAAAAAATGTTGGGTTTTCTAGCAAAATTCTTGGGCATGACATTGAACTACAATGTCCACCTACATTTGAGAAAGTAATTGAAAATGGGCTCAAGATTGAAGAAGCCTTAGTCAAAAGAGGAGTGATAAAACATTACAATGAAGGATCCAACAATACAAATTCCTAAAATCACTATTGCAACAATGATAAATCTAAGTTTTGGAAAAAGAATAGAAATACTGGAAACAATGATGCTACAAATGATACACAAAAATGCGAAACCAATATTTAATTTGATGACAACTACTACAAAGACCAATCGACATAGTGACCAAAACATCAATCAAAATGTTAAACAAAACAACAATCCAAACAATGGAGGATCTAAGCCACAATCAAATCCAAGACCATCAAATCAATGAAGATTCACACCATTAGGACAAACACTAGAATCAACAATGAGATAACTTATTGCAAATGAACTTATTACCTTACCTGGAGCAAGAAATTAGTAACCAAAAGTAAAACCATCTTGGTGGAATGATGTTGACTATTGTAACTTTCATAAAAATAAAGGACATAAAACAAATGATTGTATGCAGTTGAAACATCTAGTACAAGATTTGATTGACAACAAGAAAGTATTCATAGAAGGACCTCAAACAAACAATGATCATGGTGCATTTAAAAATCCTTTACGAAATTATGAAAAGGGAGAATCTTCTTCTACAAATGGTAAAGGTAAAAATGTAAACTACATTTATGACAACACTATTCATTGCATCTCTATAGTTGAGAACAATGATATTGTTAACAATCAAATTGATAATGTGGAAACCAATGACATAATACCCATAGATCTGATCCCAAACATAGATACATTTGACAATCATATCAATGTCATAAAAATTAGGGAAAATCAAGATTATCAACTAGTCAACGTGACAACAAGGGGGCAATCCAAGGTAATATTGAAAGGAGTTTCATCTAAAACCATTGCTACCCTTTCAAATCAATACAAAATTGTCAATCAACTACAAAAAATACGAGCACAAATATCAATTTTGGAACTCCTTAAAATCTCACCATCTCATAAGGAGGTTTTGGAACAAGCTCTTGTGGCCATAGCATTACCCAATAATTTGGATGTTTGTCAATTCTAGGCTATGGTGGGACACTTAACCGCACCTCACTATCTATCATTTTCAGAACAAGATGATGTGTCACTTACTCGTCTACACAATGCTGCTCTTCATATTGAATTCTTAATCCACACACATCAAGTAAAATGTGTCTTAATAGATGGTGGAGCTGGTTTAAATATTTGCACTTTAAAATTGATCTGTGCACTAGGTTATTCTGATAATGCTATTGATGCCAAAAGGAAGATCACAATAAAAGCCTATGACGAAGAAGAGAGATCCTCCAAGGGGTTGATCGTGTTACCTATTCAAGTAGGACCAATTGTCAAGAATATTGTTTGCCAAGTATTAGACAAAGAGCACACTTATAACATACTCTTGGGACGTCCTTGGATTCATGAAATGCAAGCAGTACCTTCAACTTATCATCAGTGTTTAAAGTTTCTGATCAATGGACAAGTCGTCACTATTTCAACTGATTACAATAATCCTCAAACTTGTAACATGCTTAAAACAACTCAAGACACTTTGTTGCCCCATAATAGGGAAGCAAACACTTCTAGTTCATCCAATGGTGAAAGGCAATTAAATGTTGTATCTAAATGGGTTGAGAAAAAAGACTAGTCAAAGGAAATAAGTGTTGCTGACTCCACTCCATCAAACAATGAAGCTCAACTAGATTCTCTATCACAATAATTAAAGACAATATCCAGTTAAAAGACATAGGCATGGGAGAGTATTCCATTGAGCAATCTTTATGTTTTTCACAATTACTGCCATCTCTAAGGACATATGGATAGCCATCGTCATCAACACAACAATCATCAACACCTACCACAATTCTAGATGATAGATTTGTAAAGGAAGGTACTCTAGAAGAAGAATTTGAAGATAAGGTCATTCTCAATTGGCTCTACAAATATGAGGAAGCCTCTACATCAACAAACATTAGCATAAAGATAGATCAATATGGAAAGGGAAGAACAATATTAGAGAAAATGGGGTATGAAGGACAAGGACCTATTGGCAAAAGAAAAGAAGGCATTGTAGAACCCATCCAACCTCTCACACTTCAACCAAAAAACAAAACAAGACTGGGTTATAGAGGGGGCATATATTCATCATCACATCAAAATCAACATCTGGTGCATACTGAATTTTTTTCAATATTGGCAGCAACAACAAAATTTTCTTTGAAGCAATGCATAAACACATTATTTTAAAGAGGGGAAAAATGTATAAACCTAAAAATAGTCTAAATAATCTAATTAATTAAATATGTTTTATTTGATTAATTAACCTTTAATTCTTTTACTATTGTATAAATAGAAATATTTATTTATATAGTTCATCTTTTAAATTCCTCAATCTTTATTCTATTATTTCGTCTTAATTAAATAAATGAATTTCACTTTGTTTTATTTAATTATCATAATCAAATTCTTCTACTATTGAATAAATAGAAATAATTATTTATATAGTTCACATCTATATTCTTCTGATTATTCTCTCTTAATTAAATAATCAAAACTTCAATAGTTTTTATTTAATTATCATTATTCATCTTTTATTAAATAAACAATATCAAAAACATTTGTTTATTTTAATAATTGTTATTTCTTCCTAAAATTGAAATAAATCCAAATATTCAAATTTATCCACATATTTCTACAGCTAATCATATCCACCTACCAAATTAGATATGAAATGTCTAATTTAACTCATCTCAACCTTCACGGGCAAATTTGGAGACAAATTTGTAGGCAATCCTCTTCATCCTCTTCCAATGATTCTTCCTATCTTCTGGTTGAGTGTTTTTCCGGAGAGGAACAATCCCCATGATCAGCTTAGGCTTCTTCATCTCTCACCTTTTAATCCTCCAGATCAAATCCAGACCTTTGCTTTGCTATCCCTTTGCAAATGTGTTGTTGTGAATCTATAAATACAACCTTCTTCTACAAGAAATGGATCCCAACTTTGTGCAAACTTACTTTGCAGAAATACAAATTAAACAATCAAGCATCTTAGCAATAACATTATCATTTAACAATAGAAATAACAAGCATTTTAGAATAGAATCAATATCATGGCTTTTCATTTAGTTGCATCATAGTTTATTGTAGCTTCTTTCATTAAGTTTCATGTCAATTTAGATCATAGCTTCATCATTATCAGTCATATATCATCATATAGGATTAGATTATTGCATTTAGCAACATCTCATTCTCTAGATTGACATTTTAATAGTCACAATGCTTACCAAATCTGAGAGTCAAGTGACTTAATAAATATTTGGAGATAGAGAACAATATGACGCTTTCAAGAGTTTTCCCATGTTAATTAGATTAATTATTGTTGATTCTCTTGATATAATGTCTTATTAAGAAGTGTTATTTGTTATTTTATTCATTACTTATTCCACAATTATAGTATCTATTTATAAACTTCTTTATAAATTTCTCTTCAATTGTTTATGCGTTTGGATTAGATGCCTTCAAAATCTAGATTTGTCTAAATTTATTTCATTCCATTATTTAACACTTGTTATTAGTTGTTTAATCTAATCATATTAACATACTCTCTAACATATTAACATGCATATAATTTTCTATCGGCATAATCCTTGAACCTCCTTCAAGTGCAAGTGTTAGAATGCATACCTCTCTCTATATGGAATTGTCTCCTCCTCTATCTCTTTCTTTTTCTAATATCTCCAAAGATCAATAAAGCTATTAAATTTTTTATATTTTTATTTAATTTAATCTATATAAAAATATATTAATTATTAATTATAATAATTTTTATTAAATAATATAATATATATAATAACAATATAATTTATATATACTATTATATATAATATTAATTATATTTTGTATTATATAAAAAATATAATAATTATATATATATATATATATATATATATATACTTCACTACATAGGGTAAAGGATGCCGTAATGTTAAAACCTAAATGTGCTCATTATTGTAATTTTCATTTTAATAAACATACTGTAAAACCCTTGCCGAACCTTCTTGGCCGTAATTTTTATTTTAATAAACATATTCCGAAATCGTATTTTCAGGCTGCAGCTCGCCAAATTGGAGGAGTGAAAGGACTAGCGAGGAAGAGTTTGGAGGAGCGGAAACCAATAGCGGCGGGAAAGCGGTTAAAAAACGGTGAAAAACAGTCGAAAAAGTGGCGAGAAATGATGAACGGCTGAGATTCGTTTAACCGTCTCGCGTAACATATCTGAAAATCCTCATCGTAGCTCGCGAATTTCAAATAAGGAGATGCCTTCGACGTAATTAATTTCGAATTCTGTTTAACCTGTTAAATTGAAACTTCGCGTTTATTCAGTTTACTTTGCTTAAACCTTCTGTAAAACCTTAGTCCTCAAGAAGCCGTAGCAGCAATGGCGACTCCCATGGACACAGAAACGCCAAGGCCAGACGGTCGATCGCCCAACGAGCTGAGAACCCTTGTCGCTTCCAGAGCCCTGCTTCACAGAGCCCACGGCTCCGCTCGCTGGTCTCAAGGTACTATTCATTCTCTCTTTTTCTTTCCTCATCAATAAACTTGAAACTTAGGGTTTCAACTATCACTCGATAAGTTCCGTCATTAGGCATTGAGGGCAGAGACGATTTAATATTTGCTTCGAGTCTGTTGCAGACAATACAATTGTGCTGGCTGCTGTCTATGGCCCCAAAGGAGGAGCCGCTGGAAAAATGGAGAACCCAGAGAAAGCCACGCTTGAAGTTATTTGGAAGCCCAGGACGGGACAAGCAGGTCAGTAGCGCGAACCTCGTCGTTATTTATTTCATCTTTCTTTATGTTTTTCTTTTCCCTTTAATTAGGTAAAGTCCATCTCCCTTTTTCGGGCAACCTTTGGTCTACTTGCAATCACCAATGGCCCAATTTACCAGGAGTTACACCTGGCGAATTGGATGTAATTTTTAACTCAATTTCAATACTTTATTGTGTCTCTTGAGTTTTGAACCTGCAGGTCTGGTTGAGAGCCTTGCGGCTTTTCTACTTGGGCTCATCATGTTCGATCCTATTCTTTATGCTTATATTTGCTTCTCTTTCTTTTTTTATCAATGAGGATTTAGAAATAGGGATCCACTCTTTATAAAATTAATTGGAAGAAAACTTGAAAGATATCAAAACATGCAAACATGGATACTGTCTTAAAACCATAGTCTACAGACTTGTGCTTGGTGTGGACTTGACAGGTCCATTTTGGGCTTGCAAATAGTGGGCAATTTAAAATAACCAAAACTTTCTAAAATCCTCTAAAAATTGACAAAAACAGAAAAACAGAAGTTTAGCTATTATCGTGAGTGAGGCTATCATTTAGTACTGTCTCTTGATTTTTGCTAGGTGACTTAAGTTTTAGCTAGACTCATTGAGTTTTCACCAGACTTACCAAGCCTCATAATCATGAACTAAACAGACCAAGAATGTAATTGCTACAGTCTGGAAGCAATATCCAGTGATGTATATGGTTTGCACAGTTTCCATAAAAGTGGCGCTGAAGTACTGATTTCCAAAGAGGTGCATTGAGCTGATTGCCTGCAAGGGACTATTGGAAAATATAGTTTTGATCATGAACTAAACAGACCAAGAATGTAATTGCTACAGTATGAAAGTAATCTCCGGTGATGTATACAGTTTGCACAGTTTCCATAAAAGTGGCACTGAAGTACTTATTTCCAAAGAGGTGCATTGAGCTGATTGCCTGCAAGGAACAACTGGAAAATAGAATTTTGATACAAGAAGTATCTGTAGAGAATTCAAAGCAAAATGAATGTATGGACAAAACAGATCTAAAGTGTAAGTGCCATAGTCTGGGAGTAGTACCCAGTGACTTAAAACTATATTTTTCAAATGATGTAAATGATTTACATAGTTTCCATAAAACCTAATGGTGAAGTACCGATTTCCAAAGAGGCGCATCAAACTGATCGCCTGTAAGGAATCTGTAAAATGTAATTATGATACAACAAATGACTTTAGAGGATCCAAGGCAAAATGAGTGCTGCTGCAAAATATTTCTATCTCTCTTATGTGATTGTCGAAAGTCAATTAGAATTATTTGCACAACCACATATATTATCCCTTAGCAAACCTATTACTCAGCAAGTTTGTACTATGACATCTGACCATAAAATTTTCTTACAGATGATATATAATAAATCATTGTTCCCTAACCCCAAACACTAAAATCCAAACAAGCTTTATGTTTTCCTGTGCCAATTGTGTTAACTTGCATATCTAACATTTATTGTTGTGCATGTAACTGATATTCAATGAAGCATTTTGTCAAACAATTCATAGGTGTTGACATTTTGAAAAATAGATATATCGTTGCAGTCATAACTATCTGACAAAATCCACAATGATTAAGTAAGTTTAATGTATTTTAGTACCAAGTTTTAAGAGCTCTATACTTTGCACACACCAGGCTTATCCTTGCAAATGTTGGCTTTACTCTTCGCCAATTCTATTCGCTTTAAGTTCTTCAAGGATTTTAAGCAAGATTGTTTTGTGCATATCCTACTTCCTATGAAGCCACACTTTATTAAACAATATAATTTGATAGTTCACACACTTATTTATGCCCGAATCCTTGGCACATGTGTCTATCAAGTCACTCCCAATTACCAGACAAATATCCACTTGTTTATTTTGTATAGATGTCTATGCCTTTTTCCAAAGCAACAAGTTTGGCACAAGTGGGGAGGATATTAGTAGTGGGCCAGGAGTCTATCTCTACACCTGTGTTCTGAAATACAGCAAACAATTTGAGGTATAACTTAGTTTTATTTTGATAGGAACAACGCAATTCTCAGAAGTTAGAGCTACCAATGTCTTTTCCATCAAAGAACATCCTCAAAGATTGCAAAGGACAGACCAAGGATCGTGGAGGTCAGAAACACTAAACTGTCCAAAGTTGAAGAAATCATTTAATTCTTCCTATACTTTAGTTGTAATTGAGGCTTCAAAGTCTTAGTACTATCTTTCGAATTCTTTGAAGCAACAAAGATTTCAATAGTTGTAGACTGTAGTATGTATAGTGAATCATAATTATCTATACATTGTCCTCTTCTTATTGATTTCTTGTGATGTAGTTCCTTCTTCTAACACCTAAGCTATCTGTCAAATAAATCCTGAGCTTGTTCAGCAAGGCCAATTAAAATTACCCCCTACTTTTTTATGTGTTTCTCTTAAAAGTCAAAACACATTGATCATATATATATGTCTGTGTGTGTGAGAGAGAGAGTGTTAAGCGAATGTGTTTATTTCTTTAATAAATCTTTGGTGAGACTCCTTCATTAATGATTTCAGATTTCTATGTATCTTGTCAGACACTTTTTTCTTTCATTAGTTGATTTGAAGATCTTAGTTTGAGAGTTGAATATACCTAAGAAAGTAGAGAAACATTGAATAGTGATTGAGAATGGTTCTGTATGCCTTATTTCTAAGTCAATCCAAATTATTGTAATGATGACACTAAAGCTTAATCAGTTAATCTTGTATGTAGGTGTCTTGTTGACTTCAACCTAAATGGGGAGTAGTTGAAATTCTTGCGTCCTGTAGTGCATGGGAGTGAGAAACTGAAACCAAACCAAGCATGTTTCAAGCTTGGTTTGATGCAGCCATGTAACTTGTCGTCTATAATGTTTTTATTATATACCACAACATTTTGAATGCATGTTTGAATCAATTGTTTAAGGTCAATTAACATTATTTGGTTTTTATTTTTTTTTACCAAAAATAAAATGATTCTATTGACCAAATAGAGAAATAAAAGAAAGTACCAAGAGACCAAATCACTAGGTATAAGTTGGACCATCCAACTACTGATAGAAGGGTACCACCCTTACTTTATTGATCAATGCACAAGGAGAAAAAACAATAAGACAAACAAAAAACAGACACAACCAGCAAACCACAGAGGGAAAGAACTACTCCTTTTGGTTCCTCAGAATTTTCTCGAGGCTTTCATCACGCTTTTTTGTACCATTGCCAAGATTATTTCATCCATGAACCAGATTCTGTGACAAATGACGAGGTGAATGTGACCTCAGACATTTTCCTTGACTTGGCTGAGATCCTCAACAAGCTTCATTTGAATTTGTTGATCTTTAATAGAAGTGGTGAGCTATCATGTCTCAAATGGTCATTGATTGTTGCAATAATAGTACTGTTTTTGAATCACCTGTCTGAGTTTCCCAAGTTGTGATTGCATTTCTTTATGGTAGGTAACCATCTCCTGCCAATGAAGATCAAATTGCTTGTTCATGACCTTAATGATCTCACTTCGAGTTTAAAATTTAGTCCATTGACGTTGTTATCCTGCATCCCATCACTTTCCAGGTTCTAACTGGCATTTAATTATGTATATGTTTATCATTTCCTATTAGTTTATTTAGTGGGCTAAGGGCCATTTGAGTTTTCAAGATAAATTAGGGTTTACTTAATCATCCTGAAATGACTCCACACTTTGAGTTTGAACCACATTTTTGAAACTACAAGTAAACAACTATAGGATATTAATTTAAGATAAAAATGACTTGTGCAAGATTTGAACCCTGCAAGAACTAATGAAAGAATCATAAAACATTTGCAATATAATTTTGTTTTAAATTATTGTTCCAATAGAAATCAGTTTCAAATACAAATTAAAACAAGTTTTCATGTAAAATATGTAATACCTTAAACTAACGTAAAGCAGAATGTAAGTTTTTGTACTTAAAGTTGCTACTGAACCTGAACATCTGTATTTTGCAGCCTTGAAAATTAATGATAAACATATCAATCTGCTGTTTATGTCACTTGAAATAATATCTCCCCTGCAAGATGACCTTCTGGAGCAATTGAGATAAAAATTTTGGGTGCTCCCTTTCTCTTTTTATGTCTTAGTAGATGCTGGCTGAGCCCAGTGGGGAGCTGTTTGAACTTTGCAGATCTGGCGTTTAATACAATTTTGTGTCAAACAATTCTTTAAACAAAAACGAAGGTACATTTGGTTAGAAGTCTATGCTTTTGCCCTTTTTTATTCATTTAAGAGTATTTAAGGTAATTTATTTGGCAACATAGGCTTGGTTCAAATCTTGTATCGTTTTCTCCTTAGGATTTTGCAAGGAGACTGTGAGCTGCCATATTACAGTGTGGGGCAGGGGGTGGTGGTTTGAGACTGTAGGTTGCCTCATTGCAGGTGCAAGTATGTGGGCTGCACTACTGCAGAGTGGGGTTGAAGACGGTCAAACATGCAAATGTATCCCATTTTCAATATTCCACAATGTCACCTATTTGATACTTGACCACATGACTTTCCCAAATTTTAATACTCCATAACCTCTGTGTCCTCCAAGATATGGGATACTTTATTGTCGTGTGGGGATTAGAACCTGGACACTCTTTATGGGTACTCCTTTTAACACTTACATCATAGGCACTTTTTATTTAAAACATGTTACAAAATGGATAATAAAATAAATGAATGAGAAAATTGTTGTTAAAATCTTTGATATGACTTTATTTTTTTAATGACTATGCTTTGGGAAGAAAAGATATCAGATAATCAAGTGAACGGAATTGATGCTTTGGATCACACATTGTGGCCCATGATCAGGAAGAATAATAATATAGACAGAGCTCCTAATATAGATGACTCCATTTGCTTCATGAGGTGGGAATCTTTAAGTTACCAGTCTTGGTACAGGTGTGGGTACGGCAATTTTTTTCCTTGGGTATGGGTATGGGTTTGATATATATATATATATATGTATTTAATTTTTTTAAATTATAATATAAAACAGTGATACGCATAATTCCCAATAAACAAATTTTTTAAATACCTCAATTTGCAAAAATGAAAACACTCATTAGATGTATTGTTCTACCAACAACAATTAGTTCTTAGTGTTGCTCATTGGGTGAGATTGGGTGCTGCTCAAGAACATTGTGGGTGCAAGGAATTCAAGAACATTGAGTGTGGACACCTACAAGTCTTTGACCTGTATTTGGGACATGAGACCTCATTGTTTGGGGGAGACGCCCTCACCTTCCAAGGTCATGTGCCTTGGCTTCTATGCTCTTGCATGTGGTTCCCTTTAACTCTATACTATATACATATCCATGTATAGAGAATATCATTGAGAACTCTTTTTGAAAATTATAATGACTATCCATATGCAATAATGACATAAATTCTCAATAATGATGTAGAGTAGGGCTACTGTGGCATCATATTAGCCAATCTCTTTTAAAATGTTATTGGGACATTGCATTGCTCAAAAATCATAGTTGTGCATATGAAACTTTTATGCAGTTGGTTACATTTCAAAATGACCATTAAAATTCTCTTATCAAGTTTTGTTGGATTACTGCCCAACTGCATTTGGATAACAGGCTTAGTTAGATGGACTATTAGAAAGTAAGGCTTACCTTTGTAATAACATTACCATATGTCATAATAATAAAGTCACTATAGCAACTTAATGGTGTGTTAGTGTTGCTATTATTAGTGTTTAGGGTTGTGGACAAGTCACATCTTTAATTGTTGATTACATCTCTCATTCTCTTTATAAGGAGATGAACCTCATTGTTATTGTTACTTCAATATTGAATAATATTAAATTGTGCTTACTGCTCTTTTTCTCAATATAGTATTAGAGCCATTGTTGAGGAGTTTTGTTGTTTGAAGATTGTGCTGCACTAGGGCATCATATGGAGGCCATTTTTGTAGAAAATTGTAGGTTTGAAAAGGAGTTTTATCTGTTGTAGGGAGCAAAGCTGTGGGCATTTTTGTGAGTGTCAATCAAACTAGAAATCACATACATTTTTAGGTTTTTGCAGTTGTGAGGGCATGCGTAGTTGCATGAGTTGGATGGGAAATCTGTGGGCACGAGCAAAAGGATCATGTTTGTAGGTAGGCAAAAGGGTGGCATTTTATAGTTGCATTTTACACCTAGTCTTAAGGGCATGCGCTTTTTTTTACCAGTCACATGGGAAGAAAATGTTTTCAAGGGTTGTGTTTTTCAGACTTGGGGCATGATTTATTATAGCAAATGAGGCATTTCCAATCATATGATTGAACATTTCTGGGTATTTTTTAATTTTGCTCCCATTTTTTCAATCATATATAGTTTGTCTACAAATTGTCTTTTGAAGACCTAAAATTTAAAATTTTAGTGGGGGTTTCAGTTTTTAAGGGTTTGGAAAAATATTTTTAATTTTTGGAGTTTCTGTGAGAACAAAAATTTCATTAGAAAAATATTTTGGCCTCAATTTATGTATTTGGAAAATAAAAATCTATGTCTGATTAATGAACAGTTGTGGGAATAGTAGAATTAGATGAGAAATGCCCTATAGATCAATGTTCCACGGAGTTTAGACTTGAGGGGCCGGGGGCCCTAAAGTTTGGGGAACCCAGTGTGAGGGCAGTGGTGGGGAAAGCTGGCTGAAATACATATAGTACTTAAAAATTAGTTATAAAAAGATGTATAACAATATAATTATATAACTGTAGAAGCCTAAGGAATAAGTAAAGTTAACACATAAAAACAAAACTTAAAACTTAAAAGTTTAAAGTTTAAACACAATAACACATTGCAATGATATATCATTTCATAATTTGAGTTTCATAATCATGATTCATGAATCATAATTACAATCAATTATCCCTATATCATCAATGTTCAAACTTCAAAACTTCAAAAACAGAGTACAAAATAGTAAATGCTAATAGTAAATGGCTCCAGGCTAATGGCCTCATGCCTCTGGAAGTCTCCTAGAAGTTTCCTTCGAGTCTCCCAGATTTTCCTTGGAGTCTCCTAGAAGTTTCCCTTGAGTCTCCCAGAAGTTTCCCAGGAGTTTCCTTGGGTGGAGGGGACTTCTGGAAGTCTCCTAGAAGTTTCCCTGGAGTCTCCTAGAAGTTTCCCTGAAGTCTCCCAGAAGGGGACTTCGGGGGGACGAGGGGACTTCGGGGGGGACGGCGGAGAAACGGGGGGACGGCGGAGGGACGCTTCCAGAGGCGATCTCCCGGAGTCACCGGAAGCGTCCAGGTCAGGCAATTGGTTTTAGGGGGCCAGCGTCCCAGTGGAACTCTTGCTATAGATTCAAATAAGTTACTAGATTGGGAGAGTAGAGATGATAGAACTTGTGTTACTGTGTATTACTAATTCAGCCCCCGTCCTCATATGCGTTCGAAATGGGTCCCGGTCCAATACTGATACGTCACTAGGTATGCCCAAGGTACCACCTGGCGAACTTGGATTCCCTTTGGGTCCTTCCAATTATAGTTGGATTACTAATCATGCTCTTATACCCTCACAAGGGGTGCTGCCTCTTGATCCCACTGGGGGTGTTGCCCCCAAACCCCCATGAGGGGTAGTGCCCCTCGACCTTGTTGGGGGCATTGCCCCCAAACCCCTATAAGGGGTGCTGCCTCTCAATCCCATTGGGGTCTCCACTACTAGGCTTCCACTAGTTATTAGAATCTCTTGTCACGTAAGAAACTTGATTACAATGATGGGGTGACAAGAATTGGGATCTATCTTGAGTGTGTTGATTTAGATGTTATTGCTGCACAACTTGCGAGAAATCTCTTTAGGTGAGGCAGCTTGTATAGTACATGGCTAGTGGAAGTGGCATTGTACCTCATTGTGGTTCAAGTGAACCAAATGTTGACTTTTATGTTTTCAATGAAAAGTAATACGAAGATTATTAAATATTGATTGTAATTTTCATTGTGTATCGACATTTGATAAATCACTGAATTATGAATTTATGAGTAATTTCATTTTTGCAAATTATGAGGTATTTAAATACTTTGTTTATTGGCAACTATGAGTATCATTGTTTTATATTAAATAATTTTAATTTTTTAATACATATGTATATATACATATTTATACATATACATATACTTATACTTACATACATGTATACATATGTGTATGTATATACATACATGCATATATACATACCATACATATGTATATGCATGTATATACATAACATACATAAATATATACATACATACGTCTATTTATATATATATGTATGTATGTATGTACATACATGGCATGCATATATATACATGTATGTATGTATATATGCATGTATGTATACATATATACATACATATCGAATCCACATCCATACCCAAGGAGAAAAAATAGCCGTAACCATACCCATACTGGCACTTGTACCAAGACCAGTAACTTAGGATGGAACCAAAGTCATTATTGGTCTTGCTATCTTTGGTTCCAAGTTACATGATATAGATCTAACAAAATCATACAAGGAGATTTTGGATAATTTGAATAAATTGTCTGGAGCGAAAGAAGTTAATACAAAACTTTCTCTAAAGCTTTAGTGTTTCAGATTCAAGATGGCAGACAGAGTTATTATATCTAGCCACATAAGCAATCTAAGATCTCTCCTTAGACAGCTGGTAAAAATTAATATTGTGGTTGATGACAAAGATCACACAACCATTTTAAACAATTTTCCTTCTAATAAATTCAACAATGTCATTTTTACTCAGGCAATTGCCTTCTCAACTTTGGAAGATCTGATTTCAGCTCCCCTAGCTGAAGAAAAGAGATACAGAAAATGATCCTCAACTTGAGATGACATTATACTCAAGGCTCAATCGTAGAAGATCAAATAAAGACAAAAGGGAGACAGAGTGTTACTACTGCAAGAAAATAGGTCACACAGCTTGGAACTATAGCATTTGAGCCAACGATGGTCTCAAGGAAAGCTCAAAGATAAACCTGTTGATGTTAATAAGCAGCGTCAGAAGTATTCTTCCAGCGATCTCCTTATTTGCAATAAATTAAATAATAGCCCCAAGCTATTTAATTTATTAAGACTCGAGGCACGATTTTTTGTAAAGACACTTCTATTTGTTAAGCAAACAATGATAATGAAGAAACATGATTTTCTATCAAGGCCGACCTTGATACAAAGAGACGTGAATTTCAAGAGAGATGTCTTCTTGTTAAGATGCAATTCTGGCCGACATGGTGCCTTGAAGAGTCACGTCCTCTCCTCTAGTTTGTATATATATTCAATTGCATTCTCATTGTTCACATCAATATTCAAGTTCAGTTCAATACCATTCATTGAAGTCTAAAGTGCGAATCATCTAGGAGTGAAAACGAATTCTATAGGAGAGTACATTGTTTGAGACTGAGTTCTATCAGCATTATAGTTCTGTGTTGCATCACTCTTTGGTGCATGTTTTTGGGCCTGCATATCGGCCTCTTGTAAGGAGATCATTTTTTATGTCAATTCAATATATAAGTGATATATTGTTGCTGGGTTTTTCTCCCTCAAGAGGAGGGTTTTCCCAGGGTATCTGCTGTGTTATTGCATCTGATTTGAATTAATTTTTTTGTGCATTAATCTGATCATTAAATTTAACAAAACCAAATGAAGCTAATAGAGCCATTGTTGAAGTTCCTCCAAATATTGACAGTGATGAAGATGTTTTTAAAGAAGCCCACACTTTGAAGATAGGAAGAGGTCTAGGGTGGATGAATCTCAACATGGATGGCTGCCCAATTAGTTTGGGGCTTTGTGGATCTTGGGAATTATACTCTCACAAGGGTAATTAGAGAACTTGACGGAGCATTGTGGATGTAGGTCGACATGGATGGTTGTCCAATAATTTGGGAGGTTTGTAATTTACGGCTTTGGGGAGGTGAAATTTGGGAACTCAAGAATTCAGTTTGAGAGCTACACCTTTATTAGGGTTATGAGGCAGCTTTATGGAGTTCTACCTAGCCTTCTATTTGATTCTAAACTTTTTAATTTTCTGTCAGTTTCTTAGTATTTTTCGCTTTTCTTACAATAAGTCTTAAGTGGGTGTGTTAGAATATAAGGCCTATCTTTGTAATAAAGTCACATTAGTGTCTTAATGGTGTGCTAGTGCTATTAGCATTTAGGGTTGTGGACAAGTCTCATGTCTTTAATTGTCACTCCAAATCTAATAATATTATTTTGTGATTATTGCTCTTTTTCTCAATATAGACTTAAGCTAAAAGCACTCTATGATTTTAAGGTGTCTATTGTTGAATGGATTTTTTTAGACGATTGCCCAATTGAATGTGGATAATGTGGAATGTCCCCTTTTGGAAAATTCCTAATTTTAGGCCTGCAAAACAATAAGAATTGCTGAAAATGGATATTAGTAATAACAAGTATCAACTTTACGATAATATTCAAATTAATGCATAAAATATTGTAATATCGAGAGCAATACATCATAGCTAAAACATCATAATATTTAGATCTATATTCATAACATTATCAATAGTTGAATTCAAAATATCTTAACATCATTAATGATTATTCCAAGGCACATTCCTATAGCCAATCATATTAGGAATTCACTTGAAATGCTTGCAAACCGCAATCTCAAGGATGGTTGTCCTTGTATTGCGAGGGCATGGGTGGATCCCCATCCATCCATCTCGGGGTGGCGTACTTGAGAATACCTTCAAGCCTAGGAGCACTCATTCGCCTCCCAACCCACAAACATGGTAGGATCTTAGGTCCACTCCATCCCTCAGTCCAACTTGGAGGCGCACCATCCTGCTCGATCAAGCCTAGGAGCACTCATTCATCTCCCAATCCACGAGCATGGTAGGATCTCCAATTGAACCATCTCAAGTTGGCGTGCTTGATAAGATGCATGAAGACTGCCTCCCTCAACAAGCCCAAGAGCACTCGTATGCCTCATGGCCCATGAGTTTGCATCTTGGGGTGGTGTGCTTGATGAAGGAAAGGCTGGTACTTCACCTCTCGTGAACTCGAAAGGTTGATTGGCCTCCCTATTTGCATAACAGTCCTATAAATTCAAAATAGATTGCTAAAGGAATTTACTATATTAATTGGTAATAAAATATCATTATGCAATTATATATATATATATATATTCAAGCCCAAGAGCACTCATCCACTTCCCAACCCACAAACATGGGTAGGATCTTAGATCCACTCCATCCCTCAGTCCACCTTGGAGGCACACCATCCTCCTTGATCAAGCCCAAGAGCACTCATTCGCCTCCCAACCCACAAGCATGGTAGGATCTCCAATCGAACCATCTTGGGTTGGCGTGCTTGATAAGATGCATGAAGACTGCCTTCCTCAACAAGCCCAAGAGCACTCATATGCCTCATGGCCCACGAGTTTGCATCTTGGGGTGGTGTGCTTGATGAAGGAAAGGCCGGTACTTCACCTCTTGTGAACTCGAAAGGTTGATTGGTCTCCCTATTTGCAAAACACTCCTATAAATTCAAAATAGATTGCTAAAGGAATTTACTATAATAATTGGTAATAAAATATCATTATGCAATTATTATATATATATAATAATTACTATATAATAATATATATATTCTAAGATTATCTTTTAAACTTACTTCCCAACAATATTCTTGCTGAACACAATATTTATTTCCAATAGATATCTTATATTTCAATTTCTTATTTTCCTTTTTCCAATCTGATGCACTTGATGGTCTCTCCCAAGGAAATGATCTCCCTTTTATATCTTCTTAATCCAATTGAAATGATGCACCCCTTGGAATAGAGATCTCCTTTCTAAAGGTCATGACTTTTTGTTTAAAACTTAATGTTGTTTTGTTTTATCCACAAGTGCTGCATTCCTTAAGTACTCATTGCCCTTTTCTTTTATGAAGATAATCGCTGGAAGGTAATTGCTGCATGTTTTTGGCGGGGGCATGGCATAATGAGTCTGGTTGGATAGACTTAAGCTAAAGTCTCTGTATGATGTGATGGTGTCTATTGTGCAATGCATCCAAAGACCACTATTCATCCCTTATACTAAGTTTACTTGGAAACAGTTCATGTGTTAAACTGATTGATCCCTCTTTGAATTGGACCACCTTTTGAAGCTTTTTGGTTTAGCATTGCTATGTTTCTAGTATCTGCTTTTAGTTTATTGGGAATGTGTACTACTGATGTTGTTTTTAATTTGTCAGGTAAGGCGGAAAAAGAATGTGAGATAATTGTGAAGAAAACTTTGGAGTACATTTTCCTATCTACAATGCATCCAAACACTATTACGTCTGTCATACTTCAGGTAACCTAATGTCACAGAAAAATCTATGCTGTAATATTCTATTACTTGTTTTCATTTTTTGAGTTGGTTGAGAAAAGTCTAAAAAATTCAATCTTGAGATGATACATGTATTGACAGTTAGATGGTATAAGTAGAAAGAGGAAAAAGAATGTGAGATAATTGTGAAGAAAACTTTGGAGTACATTTTCCTATCTACAATGCATCCAAACACTATTACGTCTGTCATACTTCAGGTAACCTAATGTCACAGAAAAATCTATGCTGTAATATTCTATTACTTGTTTTCATTTTTTGAGTTGGTTGAGAAAAGTCTAAAAAATTCAATCTTGAGATGATACATGTATTGACAGTTAGATGGTATAAGTAGAAAATTAGGAGATAACTTCCTAGGTAGACAGTACGAAGACACTGAAGATTTTTATAAATCTAGCCAAAGACCTTCACTTGGAAACCTAGTAGACTTATGTCTCATAATTTTTATTGATCTATCTGAAAACAAGTAGAAATATATATGCTGGCCTTGATTGCAAGTAGAAGTAGCAAAATTCATTAGAGGATACAAATTTTATTGCACTTGCAAATCCAAGATGTGGAAATAAGAAGTCTGCATGCCTCTTTTGGTGCCTACTAGACCATGGGAAAGTGTTTCCATGGATTTCGTGGGTGGATTATGGACTATCAAGCATGGGAATGACTATTTATTTATTGTGGTGGATGGGTTCAGCAAGACAGGCACCCTATCCCCATGCAAGAAAACAATAATTGGGAAAGAGACAACAGTCTTATTTCTCAATAAAAGTTGGGCATACTAAGGGCTACCTTTTTGTGAGCAAATTTTGGTCCACTTAATCATAAAAGATGGATACTATGCTTCAAAGAGGCTGTCGATAGATAAGTAGGAGGTGTTTTCCATAGCGTGTCAAATTATGATGTTGCTATCAAGATTCAACCATGTAGTTTCAAGATTCAAATTCATTGACCCATGTTTCATGAGTAGTGGTTCCCAAGAACCCATCTCTCATGATATCCAGATAGTCCCTGCTCAGTGCATCTAGGTGATGCTCCACTGAGTGAAGCACTTGTCAGATCAGGAGGTCACCCATCCAGTACTGCTCCAGCTCCAAAGCAACCAGGGGTTCCTCCAAGGTTAAGCCCGGCAGTTGATACCCATTATGACCAGCAAGGGTGAAATTTGTGCCTTATGAACCATTCATAATGAGAGCACAATCTTTTATCCACAATCAGTTGGACAAATGGAGGTGGCGTATAGAACATTTGTACAACTCATATGTGGATACAACAACATGATTCCAAAGACTTGAGATAAGTCTTTGCATCATATCCAACACTTATACAACAAGGCAATTCATTCCTCTAGAGGTCAGTCACCATTTGAGGTATGTGTTTGGGATATTATCAACTGATTCATTGGATATTGCCCTTGAGCAGCAGGGTGAGCAAGAAGGATTGGACACAGGTGACAAGCAACAAAATTTATTGAGAGGATCTATGAGATACAACTCAAGTTGTGGAGGCAACTGGACAAGACCAATGTTGTGCAATGAGAGACATGACCAATGTTGTGTGGAGCATGGTTTCAAGGTTGGTGACAAGGTATGGCTCTCTCTAGGCAAAGAATGGACGAGAGGAAATGCCAAGAAAATTAAGCCTCTAAGGTATAGGCCAAATGCCATCTTGGAGGCAGTTGGAGATAATGTGTTTATGTTAGATCTAGAAAATCCACTCCGTTGTCAATTGTGAACATCTCCAGCTGTACAAGCTATCCATGTTGGATGAAGGAGTAGGATTGGTGCTACCTTCGGTGCAAGACCTGGTGTATGACAAGAAGGCAGTACTATTGGAGTACATGGTACTACAGCAGAATCAAGAGAGGGACCAGGAAAAGGGTTCGTGAGTTTGGGAAGGTGGGGCTTAAAGGACAAATCTTGGACAAAGCCCATTGGTACTCCAAAGGGAAGGTGGGAATATTGTTTCATTCATCTTATGTCTCATTAAGCTTTTGAGGGACCAAAAGCCTCTATATGAAGACAGGTATGATCTAAAAGGGGTCAAGGAGGTCTACAGCTTTTAGAGAAGTGATTAGTCAAAAAGTTGGATTTGTAAATACTTGCTGTTTTGTCACAGACAACACAACTGGTTTCAGTAGGAGGTGATTTTGAAAGCATCGGTGGTGAAAAATGTGATTGCTGGGGTGAATTTGTGAATAAGCAGTGATTTCATGATTGACAGTGGTGGTTTTGTTTGGTTAGTGGGAATTCTGTCATGAGAAAATGGGAAAAAAAGGTAGATGGAAAGGTCGACTCCTTAAATTTGGGTTAATCCAGTGCACAGGAGTAGAATTCAGCAACACACAAAATTGAGTAGGAAAGAGAAGAGAATGCTGCTGGATGAGTAGGAACACAGAGCGCTCAGCATATATCAGGAAGGATACAGTTTTTATCCACAAAAGACAGGAATGCTAGGAACAGCAAAGACTGTATGCCTTTTCTGTACTGAATTTTGGTTAATAATAAATTAGATATGATTGCTGTTTGACATTATCAAGCTGGGTTTTTCTCCCAAATCAGGGGTTTCCTAGGTGAAAAATTGTGCATAGTGTGTTGAATGTGTTGCTTGCATTTACTAGTGGATTTGAATTTAATTATAGTATTAGATTTAATTGAAAACAATTAGTTAATGGTAATTTCAGTTTTTTAAGTGATTTTGTAGCCACAATCTCAGCCTTTGTAGCGAATCTAGCAATTACAGATCATGAGAGTTCTACAAATTATATATTTTGGTTTTATGATTAAAATTAAAATTTTGGAGCATAGGGTATGTCTGCAATTACTCATTTTCACATCTGAATAACTAGCACTTGCTGTCGAATATATTATAGGCTTTTAAACTGCTAATAGATGAAGGTTTAAAAATTCAAATTCTGTTAGAAATGCATACTGGATCAGTACAAAGGAATATATGTCAGCTGTTCTAGGATCTTATGACATTTTGAGGCTTTTTTGTTCACTCATCTTTTCTTGTTGCTTTCTTCTGTTTTGATGGATTGCAGATCTCTTATTTCTGGTCCTATGTTTTGCAGGTTGTCAATGATGATGGAGCTGTATCTTCCCCGTGCTAATATACATGTCTTCATCTTATTTTCCGTTATGTTTCCCAAATACTGGAAAATTATATTGTTTATAATTCAGCTTCTGCAGAATCAAGCAGCATTGTTTAGTTTGAATGCCTTTTCTTTTCTGCTGATATGTATTGTACCTAACTTTATTGAAATAAATCATGGGTTTTAAGTCTTAGAGATTGCTTTCAGTATAGAGGGCTTAGTAAATACATTCAGATGTAATGATAGGCCTTTCTTAGTTTAATTATTAATTTACTTATAAATTAAATATTTCATAAGTCATATGTACCTTAACATGGTGAATACAGCTGCTTGCATGTGCGGTCAATGCTGCATGTGTTGCTCTTATGGATGCTGGGATTCCTTTAAGAAACATTATTGGTATTGTTTTGTCTATCAGTAATCCTTAAATAAGTTCCCCTTGTGTTTAAGGTTTTGTTTATCCTTATACTGCTTCCTTTTCTGACTGTAGTTTGACTACTAGTCATACTTTCCCTTTGATCAGCTGCAGTTTGCTGTGGTGTGAGAGACAATGGAGAGGTTATTCTTGATCCCACAAAGTTAGAGGAGCAGGTAAAATCATGCTATTCTGCTGTTGATTCAAAATGTGTTTCTTATATTCAATTACTTTGTATGGACTGATAGTTACTTCGTGTTTGTGTTTTGCCAGGTAATACACTTCAAAATGCATGTTTCTTGTGCTCTGCATTATTTTCTCTTGTTGATGGAACTCAACAAATCCTGTGCACAAAATGTTAATGATTAATAAGTATTTTAGACTAGTTAGGCTACTCTATTGCTTATAGTGTATCTTTAAGTGATGAGGTTTATCCGCTGCCAATTTTAACATTTTTTATGTTTTTATATGGTAAAGCTCACAATATGTTTGATTTTTGTTTTGTTGCATATGCATTGGTTGACCTCAAACTCTCTTTTGTTTCTCAGAAAGTTCAGGCGCATGTTTGTCTTATTTTTCCCTGCCGTCCCCTAACTGTTTTGTCTGAAGGGCCTCCCACTGTTGACAGTGAGCCTCTGGAACATGGAATCATCTCATCCATTACACGTGGAGCAATGATGGGTATTATATTGAACTTTGTTGTTATGATTGAAAGGATGAAGGAATCTCAACTTCTTAGGGATCGTGCATCTTTGATGATTTGTCTTATAAAGTTACTGTTACTTTCTTGTCTATTAGTTGATAATTATCTTGATTGTTTGGAACGGAGCCGTGCTGCCAGCATAAAAATTTCAGAGTTTATAAGATCAAGCATCGAAAAGGGCCAGGTCGATGACTGTTCTTTCTATGCTATGTATCTACAATTGAATGCTGAGTCTTCTTGTTACACAGTAAATAGCTGCCTATTTGAATAGTGTTTTATGTAATCTGTCACGTCTGATAACTTTTTGCAACTAATTTTCATTGCTTTTGTCATTTCAGCGAGCTACTGATTTGGCAACTTAATCATAGTGCTGTCACTATTGGCATAAGTGAAATTGATTAAGTTCAAAGGGTAAGTCAACCCATTTCCGTAGTCTTGTGCATCTGAGCTTTATAAGATAGCAGACTTTGATAGCATAATTCTGCATATATAATCATGAAAAAAAGCAATTGTGTGTTTAATAAAACTGTCTTCTTCCACAGGAATGATGCTATTAGTTTCCAGCAAAATTTATTATTTTATGGTGGACAAAAATGAGAATGGACATTGGATTTAAATTGTATCCTGGGGCATACCGCTGGATGAGGACTTAGCACCTTGTGGATGTGGATATTTTTGAAGGCTTTGTATAATTCATGTAACCTGAATATAAGTATTGCAGTCCAATGTCAGATTTTAAACGATAAGATCCAGTTAGCAAATGTGTGCCTTAGTCTACTATTTTCTAGATTCAGAGAGCTAGGGCAAAGTGGAAGAAAGATAAAGAATAGATATTGACTTTGACACGAACTTGTATCCCAAGCCACTGGAATCTGCATCTCTTCTTCAATTTTAGAGCTGTGGATTAAGTTTTAAGTGTATTGTTTAATAGAATTCTATTTTTGGGAGAGATTCCATAGTATAAAATTACAATTTTTTTTTCCAGTTTATTGTAAGTTAATACTTATGATTCTTGCTTTACTATTTGGGAGGAAAAGTTATCAAGTTTGTCAATTGACCCAGTAATTTTAAGCAAGCTCAGCTTCTATTTTACTGAGTTTAAATTATCTCAACATGAACATTGAAACAGCAAAATGGTTTTTCACTGCTGATAGAAGGTTTGTTTTGCCATATTCTGTTTCCTCTGGCTCTCGAAGGAGACACTGTGCTAACTAATTGGACAGATGCAAAATGTGGCTCCAATTTATATTATTCCTATTTTCATTTGATGTCAATTCTTATCTTGGAGGGATACTTATACATGGCATTATATTTTCACCGCATGATAAAGCTGAAAGTGATTTCACCCTTTCATTTTTGTGCTCAGAAACGAGACTCGCCAGGACTTGGCGAGTCCCGAGTCGAGTCCACCTGGCTGAGTTTTGGGGGCTCAAACTTGGACTCGGCCGAGTCCTGGTCGGACTCACCGAGTCTACCGGACTCACTGAGTCTAGGTGAGTCTCGTCAGGACTTGGTAGGTAGGGTTTGAAAAGTGCAAAAATTACATAAAATTTGAAGTTAAAACTTGTTTTTTCTTAACTTATTGTGAATGCAAAATGATGTATGCCATGAAGGTTTGTATGGTTTTGGAGGTCTTAATTTGGGCTTGGTGGCGAGGGCTTCGCCCCTTGACCCCGCTGGGGGTGCTGCCCCCAGACCCCCGCTGAGGGCCCTGCCCCTTGAGCTCGCCGGGGGTGCTACCCCCAGACCTTTGCAAGGCGCATTGCCCCTTGACCTCATTGGGGGCAGTGCCCTTTGTGGTTGGGGGCATTGCCCCTAGACCCCCACAAAGGGCACTGCCCCTCAACCCCAATTGTCCTGAAACTTGAGATTATGGTTGCTGCCACAGTTGCAAGACTCGCCAAAAACTCGGCGAGTTTACAAAAACTCGCGAGTTTTTTTGGCTGGCGAATTTTCCAGGCAATTGTACGCTGAAAAAACTCGCCATACTTTCTGGAAAAACTCGCCGTACTTTTGGCGAGTTTTTCTAGAAAGTACGGAGAGTTTTTGAAAAAAAACCCGTGCGATCTGGAAAATGCCCAGGTAGCCAGCTAAAAAGGCATTTTGAGTTATTTTTTTCCTTCATTTGCGTGCTTTGCTTCAGAAAAACACTAAAATGATGTGTTCCATGAAGGTTTGTGTGGCTTTGATGGTCTTAATTTGTGTTTTATTGTTAATGCAAAATGATATACACCATGAAGGTTTGTGTGGTTTTGGAGGTCTTAATTTGGGC
>VDFB02273554.1:0-33769 GCA_007258455.2 Sequoia sempervirens
ACATTACTTGCTATCTTGTACTGAAGCATCTACACAGACCTTTCAATGTTGCTAAGTCACTGTCCCTTACCATGAACCATTGCTCCTTTAGATTTCACATGATCAATAATGACTGTATAATCAATTATCTCAACCTGAATGCAAAATGATCATGTTGATAATCTCTTAAATTTGGAAACTCGTCCATTATCTTTTTGATGACTTCATGACAATGGCTATGGGGTTATCAAATGAAATCAAATTCCGCTTGCATAAGTCATGCTCTACCTTTTGTATTCTTTAGTTCAATTACTTCCATATGATATTGAAACTGTTCTCTTTGGTAAAATGAACAATGCATGTCACCATATAATTCATTAAGTGCAACCATTAATGATTGTTTTTTTTTACCATTTCCAGCTCACTGCTTAATAAATATCCAGTCCTTTGCTCTGCTCATGTCTCCTATTCATGACTATGGTGACTGCTTAATGAGTTTGGATGTATGATGTATCCTCAATACCTAACTATAACCATGCTTGCATGCTTCTATGTTAGTGACCATTGCAAATGACTTTCATGGCACTGTCTTCATTTTGTATTACTGTTCTTCATGCATATATGTGCTACTCCAGTCATTGCATGACAACATGTCCATTTTCATGTTTCATGTTCAATAATGGATTTAACATTTGACAGTTGAATAACTCTTTGTATGCAAGAAGCCTTTCTTAATATTTCAACCTCTATGTTACTTCACTGATTTGAATACCTTCATTAATGGCTCACTATCCTCCATATTTCACATGGTTGACTTATCATGATACATTTTTCTTTGCATAGTCATAATTGACAGTGAACTACCCCTTTTGAGCAATACTTAACACGCCATTTAATCTATATTGTGTTCTTCTTGACTCCATTAACAGGTGATCATGTCTAAATAGCTACTTGCATATAATGAATGATTGACATTGAAAAAGCCTTGAACAGGAATAACATCCAATACAATATTCAAGCTCCATCCTCTCAAACTTGTATTTACTACCCCATTATGATTTGAAACTGATATTCATCTCAAACATTGAGAGGGGAGCATGCTGGGCTCAACCCTTGTGGGAGCCCATTTTTCCACCACATGTTGTGATGTCAAAAGAAATGAAACATGTAATAACAAAATAACTTGTACCTAGACAGTGAACAAACAAGTTAGATAAAACAATGAAGCTTAGTGCTCATGTGATGACTTGAATTTCTGGCTCTCTTGTATAGATGTGATAAATGCCCAACTAATTTAATGCATCATAGATGTAGGTTATATTTTTGTTGATGAAACATATGATGAGAGTTTGTATCCTGAGCTCTAACCACATCCTTTCCATCATCTGCAAGTGCATTTAAAGATCAGCAACAAGAGGAGTTGAAGATAGAGAAAATCAACACAAGGATCTGCCATTCAGGGAATGACAGATCCAACCTCTTTTCCTATGTTTTTCCATTTATTTATCTTCAGATGTATAGCTTTCATTTATGTTGTATTAGATTAGTCATTCCCACAACTTGTGTGGGACATTTGATCATATTTCTTTGTAAAATAAATAAAGACAACAATACTATGCAAATTTGTGTAATTTTATGTTGTAAAGAACATTTTCATAATAAAATTGAACTTCATTTGAAAGCATCTTTTGTGTAATGACAAAGCTTTAGCAGAAATTTGTATGTACCTTTATTCTTTAGTTGCATACTACGTTCCAGCTCTAACTGATTGAGTTGTAAGAAAAAATTAGGTAACACTTATTAGTATTGAATGCACAGTAATGACTACTCAGTGTTAGTCATGTTTGCACAACTTTGGTAATGATTATACAATATCTCTACTTTTCATGGTGCTTGGTTCTTGTACGCTGGATGGAAGTAGACCATAGTCAAGGATGCTTGGTTCTTGTATTCTTATCTCATTTATGGATGCTTGGCTCTATTCTTTTATGGATGCTTGGTTCTTGTGTAGTGGCATTCATACTTGTTATTGGTGCAGTTCAGTTGAGATAGTGATATTCATGCTTGATTATGCATGGTACAGTGATATTCTTGCTTGCTTCAAGTGGATCTCATTGGGATGGATGCTCCATTAACAGTGTAGAAGGTTTTTGTTGTTCTATTCCATTGTGTGATGTCTCATTAATAGCGCAAGTGTCATGACAGTTGTGGGACAGTGTTTCTATTTCATGAAAAAGTCAGTCCATAGTAGATGCTAAGCAATGACAGTGTTTACTGTTTGGTGATAGTGACTTTTTTGTTTGTTAACAGTGGCTTGATGATAATGACATTGTAGTAACTTGCTTGTTGATGGCTTGATCACAATGCTCTAACAATGACTTGCAGTTGATTTGTAGTAGCAGTGTTTACAAAGCCATATGCAAATGATTTTAATGTTTATTTTCTTTGTTCAGTGATGTTGTGTCATGATAGTGGTCTGTGACAGTGAGCTTTCTCAATTGAGAAGTTTTGGTGATAGGGCTTAAATATTTTTTTGTTGCCATAACAGTGATGTTCAGTAAGGTGCTTCATATAGCAGTGTTTTTGGACTGTGGTCTGTGCTAAAATGGTGAGGTATTTCAATCTTCTTACCTTCTTATATTTGGTGAAGTGATTACACATATTCAATGTTCTCAGTATTCAAGTGCTTTTGCAAGTGACTGTTTGCTCTTGTTTCTTTTCATGGGGTCCTTTGTCATTGTTGTCAAAGGGGGTGCTTGGAAGATGTTGACATCAATTCCAAAGGGGGAGTTTGTTGCATTGGCATTGATGTTTTGTCATTGATGTCATAAGTTGATGGTGCTTGTCTTGATTTTATCATGTTTGCTTCAAGGTATCTCATGAATGCTTGCTTCAAGGTACTCCATGCTTGTTTCAAGGTATCTCATGTTGCTTCAAGGTACTTCATGCTTGTTTCAAGTGGTATTCATTCAAAGCATTAACAAAGGTTCAAAGGTTTAGAGCATCAAAGCAAGGTTCAACAACATTCAAAGTATCAAATCCTAAGAGCATCAAAGCAAGGTTCATCAAAGCATCAAAGCATCAAAATCTAAAAGCATCAAAGTATCAAGGGTTCAAAACCCTAAAAGTTTCAAAGCTTATCTTGCAAATGTCAGTGATACAGTATTTTGCATCTACAAATGTTATATATATTATTTTGTAGAATTTGAAGTGTTAATCACAGGCATTCTAGTCTTTTGGGGATTGATTTTGCTTAGGGTTTTTGTTCATTTGATTCAAAGAGTCTAAAACCCTAATATTTAGGTCTTTATGTAAAAGTGTTTAGCAATTTTTCTTTTTGACCTAAAAGCTCGGTGACTTGATGTTGTAAGTTAATATTTTTTAAGTGACCTGCTTAAGAGGTTTAAAACATTCATCAATCGGCCCTTCTATGTTTTGAAGTCGATTGGGCAAGTTATAAAATGGAGTTCATTTCATTTGAATGTGAATCAAAGGTCACGATTCAAAGTTTGATTGGCGGAAGTTTAAAATCCAAGTGATTACATTTAAAATTTGTGAATGGTTACTTTCAAGGGAAAAAACTTGACTGGAAGTTTGAAAGTTGCTCTTTGAGCACATGAACAATTTAATGAATAGTTATTGATGGCACCAAATTGAAGATTTGAGTTTTTAGTTTTGTGATTGTTTGAAGTTCAACGGTCAAGTGATTGTAGTTGGGACTTTCAATTTGAAAGAAACATATTTTTGTTTTTTGTATGTAGTATGTGAGCTGTGAGAATTAAAAAGTTATTATTAGCTCTATTAGGGTAACATATTTATGTTCTTGATTGAAATATGTGAAATAGAGAAGACTGTAACCTGTTTCAAGTATTCAAGTGTGCTATGTACTTTGGCTTGGAGATGGAATGAGATTTGTGAGTATGAGATGTGTTAGGGTTAGAGTTGGCAGATCTAACAATTAAATGCAGATTTTAATTAACAAAACAGAGAAACTAAAACATTCATAGAATAAATCATAACACAGAATTTAACGTGGTTCACCCAATCTGGGCTACATCCACCAAACCGCAGCCATCCAATACTTTTATTATCCAAAGTTGAAAACCTCAAGATAATCTTAAGTAATAATCGCGATTTCATCATACAAGACACCCATCCGAACCCCTTTTACTAAGCTTAGAAGCTTCCGCATTTTCGGGTTCTACAAAATCGGATTTTTCCCTTTTTCATTGATTTTCCTTTTCAACTGTAGAGACAGCATGACTGGCCGCCACATACCAACAATCTCCCACTTGAGACCTGGGATCAGCCCACACCATCACAACCTCCCACTTGGAGACTGATCCTCGACAACATCGCAATGTTTCCCACTAGAAATAAGTACCTTGGACCTCATTTATTATACTTGAATTCAACTTTGGGACCAATCAAGTCAAGAGAGCTCATTTCTCCCTTGTCAGCTTCAAAACATATCCACTGGATTGACATCTATGTGTATCTTGTCCAACTTGACCTGTGCATCCTACAACATCGACCGAATGAAATGATATCTCAACTGTATGTGTTTTGTTTTAGAATGCAAGGCAGAATTATTTGTAAGATGTATAGCACTCAATCTGCCCCAGAACAAGTACTTTTCATTCGTTGTTTTCCCAACTCCTCCATGCGAAAATTGCAGCCATATCATCTCCTTTGCCGCCTCTCACAGTAACATATCAGCCTGTGGTGGATAAATCAACCACCTTTTGTAATCAAGAAATCCAACTCATTGCTATCCCACCAACTGTAAATACATAACCTATGGTACTCCACCTGGTATCTATATCCCCTGCCAAATCTGAGTCAATATAGCCTTTTAAACTGCATTAGAGCCCCTCAAACATAAAATAATTATTGGATGTACTCTCTCAAATACCGAGAATCCATTTATCAGATTCCAATGCTCAACCTCGATGACTCAACACCGCTAACAACCCTATAGTATGTGCACATCCGTCTAGTATACCATGGCATATTAAACTACCTACAGCTGAAGCTAATAAGTGGAACTTGGACATTTTTTCTTCCTCCTCTTGTGTCTTTTGGACACATATCCTTAGTCAATTTAACATGACTAGACAAATGTGTGCTGAAAACTTTTACATTATCCATATGAAATCTCCGCAACACCTTTTCAACATAATTAGCCCGAGATAAAAACAATTTTCTATTTTTCCTATCTCTACAAATTTTCATACCAAGGATTTGCTTTGCTGCACCCAAATCCTTCATAGCAAAAGATTTTGCTAACTGTTGTTTTAGCTCACTTATGTGATCCATGTTAGACCTAGCTACAAGCATGTCATCAACATATAAGCATAAAATAATGTAGCTGTCATTATCGAACCTCTTAAAATAAACACAATGGTCAGAATTACACCTGTTGTAGCCTTGCTCAGCCATAAAACTGTCAAATTTCAAATACTATTGCCGAGGTGCTTGCTTCAAGCCATATAAACTTTCATTCAATTTGCACACTAGTTTCTCCTTACCTTTGACCTCAAATCCTTGTGGCTGTTCCATATAAATTTCCTCTTCCAAATCACCATGAGAAATATGGTTTTAACATCAAGCTTATTCTAAATGCAATCTTCAAGAAATTACAATACTTAAAATAATACGTAATAGGAAGTCATTTTAATAAATGGGGAAAATCTCATCAAAATCAATACCGCTTCGTGCAAACCTTTACAACTAACTGCTTTAAATCTTTTCTTACCTCCTCCTCCTCTTTCAGCCTCAGAAATCCATTTGTTTGGTAAAGCCTTTACCCGCAGTGCAACTTCTGCATAAATCCCAAGTCTGATTTTAAAGAAGGAGTCCATTTCTTCTTTCATTCCATGCCTCACCAACCTTGGCATCCACCGCATAGCTTCATCATAATATTCGGTTCACCAAAGACCGCCATCGTATTAGTATACAAAGAGGGAGAGAATCTTTCCGAGTCTACTTAACCTTGCAAGATCGCTCAATGTGAGTTTGTGGTATTTGTTGTCATTGCTAAGCGTTCAAATATGAGGAACCATCAAACATCATTGTTTGGAGTATCATCCAACACTACATAATCTTTTCCTTTCTTCTCATGCTGAAGCAACAGATCTTTGTACAACACTTTCTCATTGAATATGACATCCCTGCTTCTCACAATTTTCTGATTTTCAAAATCCCAAAGCCTATAACTAAATTCATCAATGCCATATCCAAAAAATACACATTTCTTTGATTTTGCATCAATCTTGGTTCTATTTTCAGAATCTACATGTGCAAATGCTTCACAACCGAAGGTTTTGAGAAAAGAATAACTCACCTTCTTACCTTTTCATGCTTCCTCTGGAATACCACAACCCAAAGGATTAGAGGGACCTCTATTAATTAAATAAACAGTAGTGTTTACAGTCTCTTCCCATATTTTTAAAGGCAGCCCAACATGCAATCTCATAGTTCGTGGCACGGCCCATTATTGTCCTATTCATGCGTCAGCCCACCCATTTCCTGTGGGAGTCCTTGAACTGCTTTCCGCCACGAATACCATTTAGAGGAACACACCTCAAACTTTATCAAGAATACTACCACTCATTATCAGACTTAGACATTTTTAACTTTTTCCCATCTCATTCTCAACCAAGCTTCCATTTTTTAAAAGTTTCAAATACTTTATTTCTGCCTAAGGAAATAAATCCATACCTTCCTAGTTGCATCATCAATGAATGTAACATAATACCGAGAGCCACCGAGAGAAGATACCTAAGCTGGTCCCCATACATCCGCATGCACAAGCTCCAATTTCTCATCTTTCTTTTGCTTCCCATCCTTGAGAAAACTTACTCTCTTTTGTTTTCCATACACACAACTTTCACAGAAATCCATATTAACATATTTTAGACCTGGTAAAACATTATTTGAATGAAGTAATTTCATACCTTTTGCACTCATATGCCCAAGTCTATTATGCCACAGTGCTGATTCAGAGTCCACAACAACTGTATGATCTTCTACCTGCTGAACTGCAGCAACTGTTCCTGAACATTGACCTTTTTCCGTAACAATTAAAGTAGAAGGAACAGTATGACCAATACAAAGATATAAGGTGCCTACTTTCACACATTTTTCTACCACTAAGGCACCCTTTATGACCTTCCAATTTTTATCACTAAATGTAACAACACAACCTTCATCATCTAGTTGCCTCGCTGAAATTAAATTTTTGCTTAACTTTGGAACATGCCTTACCTCACATAGTAGCCAATGATTCCCATTATGCAACTTAATCTTGATTCTTCCCTTTCCAACAATCTGACAAGGTTTGTTATCTCCTAAATAAACCAGCCCAAAATCCTTGGACAATCAAGAAAATAACTTCTATGGGGGTAGTATGAAATGAAGCCCTGACCCAACCCAAAGAATCATCAAGATTATCAAGGGAAAGAATCAAAGCATCTTCATCAGATTTATTTACCACATTTGCTCTTTACTTCCTTCCTTCGCCTCCTTCTTTATTTTCTCGAGACCACAATCTTTCTTCTCGATGACCCAAATTTTACCACAGCATCAAAGAATCCTCTGTTCTCTACTGAGACCTTTGTCCTTGATTTTCCTCGGATTCCCATGATTTCATAATTGTTTCCTCTCTCCTTTGTTCTCGCTCGCCGTATTCAAACACCGCCTCGATGTGGATGTTCCACCGAGTTTTCTCAATGGATTTCCTCGCGCCAAAATAACACCAACAACATCATCAAACTTCAAATGTATCGAACCAGAAATGTAATTGTTAACAAACCCATTACCAAGCTATTCCGGAAATTTTCTTCAGTAAAGAACACAAAATCAAAGAGCCCTAACTTCTTCATCAAAGTTTACTTTTACAGAAGTTAATTGACTGGTGACTGTATTAAACTCATTTAAATGATCAGTAATTGACCCACCTTCTACCATTTCAATATTAAATAAATGCTTCATAAGAAATACCTTATTCAAGCGGAAGGCTTTCTGCTATAACTTTTCCGGTGGTTTCCATCAACTCTGAGTTGTCTTTGCTTTTGTAATATTGGATCACCACCTGCTTGTGCTAGGCACAAACGAATATCGCTAAGAGCCTTTCATCCAAGATCTCCTGTATTCCTCATCCTATATTGCTGCGTTTCTGGTTTTCCCTTCCAATGGCCGCCATAAACCTTCCCGATAGAGATAGTCCTCCATCTCGTGATCTCCATAATCCATAGTTCTGCCCATTAAACTTCTCAACCTTCTTACCCTCGTCTGCCATTGCTCCCACTCAACCGTGAGACTCCCACTCAACCGTGAGATCTTTCCTACAGACGATAATCGAAACACAACCCACTCTGATACCACTTGTTAGGGTTAGAGTTGGCAGATCTAACAATTAAATGCAGATTTTAATTAACAAAACAGAGAAACTAAAACATTCATAGAATAAATCATAACACAGAATTTAACGTGGTTCACCCAATCTGGGCTACATCCACCAAACCGCAGCCATCCAATACTTTTATTATCCAGTGAAAAACCTGTTACAATCTTGCGAATAATCGCGATTTTCATCATACAGTAATACCCATCCGAACCCCTTTTTACCAAGCTTAGAAGCTTCCAGATTTTCGGGTTCTACAAAATCGGATTTTTCCTTTTTCATTGATTTTTCCCTTTTTCAACTGTATAGCATGATCAGTCGCCACATACCAACAAGATGAATATTCTTGATTGATATATGACAAGCAGAGATGACTGTAATAGAATAGAGCAAGGTGTTTAAGGTGATGGATCTTCCATGAATAGAGATAGGTGATTGAATCTTTCAGTTATTCAAAGTGATGAATCTTTCATAAACAAGGCAGGTACAATAAGGTTGTTTTCCTTCAATAATTGAGCAGAATATTGAGTTTATCAAGGCTTGTTGATATGATTTGAATAGTAATAGAGTAACCCTCTTATTTCCTTCATTTTTTCCTCTTGGTGATTGTCAGTAAGATATGAGAATTTTCCAGTGAGGCATGGAAACTTGCCAGTAAGGCTTGATTAACAACTAGTGAGGCTTGTTGTGTTATCACTGAGACACACAATTTGTAAATAGCAAGGTTTTGGCTAGTGTAGCCTAATAAAGCATTCATTGAGAGTGGTTTTTTCACCCTTTTTAGGGTTTTTCCACTCATAGATTATGTGTCTCATTTTACCTTGATGATGTGTTGTTTTGTGTAAGGTTAAGTGTCTCAGATTCACATGTGATGTTGTGGTTTGCACATCTTTTTGTTTTTTTTTTCATGAAATACAATATCTAAAGTTTTTGTCTGATCAAGGGTATTAAGTTTACGAGATTGGTTTTATCTGACTAGTGATTCACCCCCCCCCTTCCCCCTCTCCCCCCCTCAATGGTCCTATACTCCAATACCATTTTCCTTTGGTTTTTTTCATTTGAATAAGCTATAAACTCCTTAAAAGTCACATCTCTCAAAAAAAAAAATTCTATGTTAAAGATTTCCAAATCTTATAATCGTTAGCATCTTTACTATACATAAAAAGATGGAGCAGATGTGGGTGAAGAGAAAGAAAGGGAGCGAGGAGCATGGATTGAATTATGTAGAGGGCGATGGAGAAGGTGGAGAGGATGACGATGAGGATCAATTTATTCTGGTTGTTGTGCTACTCTTGGGACAATTTCCTAAAGTTTTCGTTGTTGTGGGGTCATTCATGGTTGGTGGTGAAGCGGAGGCTGTTGTTGGGTCATTTTTGTTGTCTCGCATGAGTTTATCTCCGCACTTCAAGTGTATGTTCATGTAGCTTTTGACCTTCATGCAGCTCCTCTTCTAGCAGTGTTTTCCCTTAGACGTGGAGTTGAGGGCTTGGTCTTAGCTTTTTCTGAGATTGAGACCTATATTTCTTTGGTAGAATCTTTCTCTCTTAGCCGCTTCTTGGCTTGATTCCTCTTGGGCTTTAGTGTTGGTGTTGGCCTTGTTTTATCTTGGTTGCTAGTTGTTGATGTATCTCTGGGTGCCCATGTTGGCTTCTTTTTCTCCACGAATGTTATTCTTTTTGGGCCAATCGTGGCTATTGGAGCTCCCCTTGTGGTTATTTGTTGAGTTGTTTTCTTCTCCTCAAGGGTTTTGCTTTAGAGTTTGGGGTGGGTTGATGCCTTTTTCCTTTAGTGTAGTTTCTATGCATACCCTGGCTATTTGAGGTGGTCATGGGTGTTTTGGGTCTCAAGAGGGTTGGGCTTATTGGTTTTTTTGCTACTAAGACTGAGATGGAGTGGTGATTTTCCCTCCCTGATGTTGCTATGGGTGTTTGCCTAGTCTTTGAAGGTGCCCCCCTGGTCTCTATTTTTATGATGTGATGAAGTTGTTGAATGACCATGAGGTCTTGATCCTCCTTAAGGCTATGATGTTTTTGTTGTTGTTGGGGTGGTTTTTTTCTTATAATAATGGTCTCAAGACCTTTTTCACTTATGTAACCCAGATTTTTGTGCCATGATATAAATTTATTTTTAGTTCTAATTACATTGAAAATATATAAAAAGTGGAGGAATTTAGCCTAAATAGAGTCCCAGTTTGAGATCCTCTATCAATCACCAAGTTTCCTCTTACCAACCTATAACTAGACTTTTGAAATGCACATGCACTCTGGAACCATTTTACTCTGAGATACACAAGGTAAATTTCTCACAATATTGGGAATATTATAAAAATGATCAAGGGTTTTAACTCTTCCACCACTAAAACATAAGTGTACCTTTGCCTCACCAACAATCCACTTGGTATTGTTGTCTCCAAGGAAAACTCTCCATCATAAATTATAAATGTAAAAAATCATTCCTTTTAAGGATTCATATAGTAGGAGCAACATGAATCAATAAACCAAGAATCGTCACTTATAGTGCAATCAAATATAAATAAAGCATTATTGTCAAAATCATTAGAGGACTTTTCTATGAAGGAATATTTTTGAACATATCCTCTTTTTCCATACTTTCAATGCTTTACTCTACTCTTCCTAGGGGTTTTAGAAAATCCTTTATATTTAGATTTATCTTTATTCTTATCCCCTTTAGCCCCCCCTTTTCCTTTGGAATTTTCATGTACATACACAACATCTATTGAGCCTTTGTTCATATATTTTCTTCTCATTTCATTTGAAAGAAGAGTAGCAATAATATTATGATTTCCAATTTTGTGCCACTACCATTAATGGTAACAATTATATTTTCTTAAGCATTGGGTAAAGATTAAAACAATATAATGCATTTTTCTTCCTCTTCCAACTTAATATCTACAAAATAAAGATGAATTAAAATCAAATTAAACAAATCTAAATGGTTTGTAGTAGAATCACCATATTTCATTGTCAATGAATATAACCATTTTTTGATATATAACTTGTTAGTAATACTTTTGGTTTGACAATTATTACCTATCCTGTTCCACAACTTGTATGTGGTAGTTTCCTTAGAATAATTCAAGAAGACAAAATATTTAAGACACAATTGTATGATTTCTCATGCCTTGTTTATTTTTGACCAATTTTCATTTGATGTATTAGATGACTTCTTTTGTTGTGAAATAAGCAACTAATGATCTCTTTTCTCAAAGATATATTTAATATTCCAACACTTGCAATCCATATGGGAAGTAGAATCCATGGTATATAACACTTTCCTCAAATCTACAAAATTACACAATACAAAATCTCCCACTATAGCCAAAAGATCTTCAACACTTAATAGAAAGGCATCCCTCTCTATGTAGAACCATTAGCTCTGATACTAAATGTTGAGAAACAGGTGAAAATACTACAAGAATAACTTCTACAAGTGTATATAAATCTTAATTTTTTTCGCTCAAATAGGGATTATCATAATATTAAACTATGTGACAACATAAATAAGTAATATTAAATAAATCACTTGACTATATCAACATAAAATTTATATGGAGAAACCATTTCAAAAAAATCCACAAAGGAGATATATAGCCACATGATCTAACACTCTTCACTTTGACAACACTCTGAAAAATACTTATGTAGATGTAAACAATCTCATCATAAAATCACCATTGCATACTTCCAATATATTGCCAACTCATGCATGTCCCATCTTCTCATAGAAGATCCCCACTCCTCAATTCTAGTGCCTAGAAATGGGTAAGTGCATTTAGTGATCCAAAATTCAGCCATAATCTACACCATTGTGCTCCAACTTCTTAATGAATGCATATCACAACTAATTGATGGGTGGCTTTATTTTATTTTCATGATAATATTTCTATATCTCTTTATTTTTATGGACTTGATGCACTTATAAATTATTAAATACTTCTAATCACTTTAATAATGGATAGATAACGTGTTTTGATACTTAGTCTTCAATGGTTGAAATTGCTTGAATGTTTGTATGATTCCCTAGTTTTATGCATATTATCTATGTTTTGTGACAAAATTAGCTACACAATCTAAGGATTGAGCATTCTATATCTCTCTAGAGTTGGTCATAAAGGAAAGGTGTCTCCAGAGTAGGTCGCAAAGCTCTAGAGTAGGTCGTAGAGTTCCACAATAAGCATTGTAAGTCATGAACAATCTATTCCTCTTCTAGGACATGTATAGCTCAACCAATTTTGCACCCAAATTTATTATTGATATGTGTCGCACAAAAAATAGAATAAATCTAGAAAACTCCAACTATCCAACTGGTCTACATAAAAAATTTGATCGACTTCAGTTTTTTCCACACTTTATTCAATTTGAAGTTGAGTCATCCAAATAAATGGACATTTTTTAAAGGAACTCTCCCTAAAATAGGTCACACCTATATGACCTCTTATATTTAATGAAGGAAATCTCTTGGTTAAAGTGTTGATGTCTCTTGTTGAATAAAATATTGCTAGTCTTAAGAATAAAATATGGAAAGAGGTTTTGCAGCAGTGTACTCGGCAATGAAGAAGGGCTTAAGAGATGATGATCGAGGGATGCTCTATAGAATGTTTCCAGTGCATGCTGAGGAATTGGGTGAGCAAATGATTGAAATGTTTAAAGAAAAATATTTTGCTATATCATACATTCTACACAGAAGGAGTCATGTCCATATACCACACATTTCTCGTCAATCTGGGAGTCATGTACAAGAATTGGCAGAGGGTCAAGGTGAAACTGAATGAAGTAGCAGAGAATGAAAATGAAGGGGTTGATATCATGATGGAGTGAAGAAGTTGAAAAATGGGGACAATTTTTGTAAGACGTAAATTGACATATACATTTGCATATGTATGTTCAAGTATGTATTGGATATGGTAATTTTCAGACTATTATTGAACTGAAAATATAGATAGTAACAAGTTGATATGGGATTGCCAGTACTATAAATTTGGCTTTTTGTAATTTTGTTCAAATATTAATAAGAAATACTTAGGCTCGAGCCCTTTATCGATAAAAATAAAAAATAAAATATAGAAAGATTAATTCAATTTAATACTTAGTCCAGTTTTAGTTTCTAGTTTAGTTAAGTCCAAATAGGAAATAAGGTTTATATGTATAAAAAGGAGCTATTAGGTAGGAATAAGAGTTCAACATTCTATCCATTCTTGTTTTCATTGGTAGATATTTCATTTCTCTTTGTAAGTCTAGTTGTATGTGGTTTGATTAAATGAAAGCAAGAAGGAACTTATCATAACTTTTTGTTAGCTTAAAAATATTTATTCACAAGTGGAGTAAAGACCACTCCACCGAAAGGAAGCGATCTTCAAGTATTTTTTTCATCTATTGATTTTCTTTCTTATGTGTTGTATTATGTTACGACGATTAGTTTCTATTCATCGTCTATTTCTATTAGCCTGCAAACATTTATAAAATTAAAAAATCGTGATTAATTAGAAACATTTACCTTTCAACATTTACTTTCCATGCATTAATTATGTTTAGCAATTGTTTCAACATGTAGATTTCCTATTCTTACTATAAATGAGCATTTGATTTTATCTCAACTTTGATATTTGTTGTGTTTTGAATGTGTTGAATGAATAGTAGATAGATGATTGTTTTCGGCATGAGTCTTTATGTTTACAAGAAAAGAAATATTATTTATTTTAGCTATATCGATTTACATTTTCATTATTAGAACCTAGAATATGATCACCACCTCGAAATTCATCAAGACACCACCTCAAATTGATAAAATTAAATGATAGGAAACAAGATGACTATAATGGAACTGCCATTTTTGGTATCATTACTAGGGAAAGTAACTATAAAGTTAAGGTGTTGGTAGGGTTTATGACCAAAGCATTGAGATACTAAGTTTATGAGTAGGTCTAGAGACTCTTTAGGCCACTGTATAAAGAAACCCCCAATTAGTAAAACTAAAGAACTACACTTAAGATATATCCTAGAGGAGCTATCAAACCTTTTAATAACCCAAGAATCTTACACAACCCTTGGAGCTCGCATCACCATGGTAGAAAACATTGTGGGTGAGGATGATCTAGTCAATATGACTTTCTTATATTCAATTTCTTCGACCCCTGAAAGGAATGAGTCTCTTATGAAAAAACATCCCCCACTATGACCAACATTCAAAGGAAACATTTTAGAAGATCCAAACCAATATCTGCTTGAATTTAAAGTCATATGTTAAACCCATGACTATGGGACTAATAATCCAAAATTGAAACTCCCTCCACCTTAGAAGAATCAACCTTGCGTTGGTTCATGGTATTAACTGTTGATTTCATACATACTTTGGGAGTAATGGAGATTGTCCTTGACAAATATCAAGATTAATATAGAGTTTGGGATAAAAAGGAAGAAATCTTTAGAATGAAACAACTAGAAGATAAAAACTTAGAAGATTATGTTGATCACATCTTGTTTGTCCATAGAAGGTGTGGTAGTAGTCTGGATGAGAAACTTAGTAAAACTCTTTCTGAGAGGGATAGGTGAAGATGCTAGGTGAGCCTTACACCTTATGGCGATAGGAGATATTTGTAGAATTCAATAGCAATTACTCGCATACTCGAACTAGCCACATAATACATAAAAATGGGAAAACAACAAAATGATTTCATTAATTTAATGGAAGAATCAACCAACCTCAAATGTGATATCTTACTCCAATTGAACAACACTCTAGATGGGATACAATATATTAAGAAAACTATTGAACCACTAGCTATCTATTGCCCATAGTGTAGAAAAAAGCATCCACCCGAAGAATGCCCCCTTGAATTGGATTGAATTATATGGAAACTATGAAAAGAGACAGCCTATAAATAAATGTGGTTTGTTTCATAAGATTAAAAATAAATTAAAAAAGATACCACATATTGAGGAAGAGAGAAACTTCATTGGGAAAAAACAATCAAATTTTGATTTTAACTAGTATCCATAGTTTGAACCTACAAATTTCTCAAATTAGGGGTTGTTAATGGTTTGGATCTTGGGGATGTACACCTCCACAAATTCCACCTCAATGGGGGTCACCATGTTCTCAACTTGGGTGGATAAATCCATCATGGATTGCTCTTCAATCACATAAGGTGAATTAGTACCAATAGCCATGGGTACCCCAACACAATCAAGGACCAAGACATTATGAAAGTCAATCACTATCTATTTCTCAAACGATCTCAATCATTATCTTGAAATTCTAGTGAACCAATAAATAAGTCACAACTACCTGCTCGTAATGTACCCAATCCTAAGAATAAATGGCCACAAAAACCAATTTAGAATACAAAACATAATGTTTTTTATTAAATAAGCAACATTTGCAGGGTGTTGTACCCTTTACACAGAAAGCCCTCGAGGCCAAAAAGAAGCCAGCTCAAACTAGGAATGAACTAGGAAATGAAGACAGGCCACACAGAAGCTGATAGACAGCTGTCGAATAACAGACAAGGACTAGACCGCCCCAAAACCTAGGGGGACCAATTTGACTCCCTTAACCCTAGGCCGCGAAGTAGTGACAAATTTTGGGAGTCCTTTCTTCTTTCTCATCGCAACAGACCAAGAAGACTCAAAATTGAAGTCCACCGAGCAAGGCGAGAGGAGCAGATCCACAACAGCCACCACCGAGCAAGGCGAGAGGAGCAGATCCACAACAGCCACCACGAGCAATGAGCCACCACGCAACAAGGGAGACAACAGCACAGAAGAGGAGACAGGAGCAATCGAAGGAGCAGCAGAGGCATTCAACGAGGGTCGAGCAGGCTCCGCTTGAACAGCGACAGCAGTTCGAGGCAACAGTGGTTCCATGAATGGGATAGCCGGAAGAGGAGTCTGACAAGACACAGACTCCTTGGATGAATTAGCAAGGTCGTCCTCGGAAGAACCATCTGAAGGAGAGCCCACCGTGAGATGGTTCGTGGGAGCATCCTTTCACCAGGTAGCAACGCCCTTGAGATGGGCATGAGGGCAACTAGAGGCCAAATGACCAACGGAGAAACATCTCTTGCACCGAAAAGGGAGGCCCTCAGTCTAGTAGTTGCTTCCAAGGCCTTGTCCTCCACCAATAAGACCACATCACCAAGGAGAGGTTTGGAGATGTCCAAATCAACTAGAATACGAGCTACCATAGTATGCCCAAGCTCCCGAGTCGTAGAGTCCATCAAAAAACATCCAATGGCATTGCCAATAGCTTCATAACATGATTCCCCCCAGAACTGGAGAGGGAGATTCAACAGTCGAACCCAAACTGGTATGATATTCAACGACTCCGTAATAGGATTGAAAGAGCGAGACCAAGGCTTGATGGACAACGAATGAACACCCCACATCCACCCTTTGTTCAACACACAGTCTTGCTCTGCAAAGGAGGGGAAGGTTGCTAAGAAGAACCCCCTTGCGTTGGGATAGAGCTCAATCTACCCAGAGACAACAGGTTTGCAGGGGACAGAAACCCAATCACAGAGATCGGGAAGGGAGGGTCACAAGTCATTAAACCTGCAAACCACACCCTATTTCAAATAGTAATCCTCGTTTTCAGCAATCTTAGGTCCACATACCACAATAAGGGAGGCACGAGCATAGGGAGAGGTCGAACCCTAGCTTGAGCAGGAGCTCGAGCATCATCCTTAGAAACAACCTTAGAAAAGAACTTCACCCGATAGCCCGAAGCAAAATGGATGCCACCAGAAACTGTAGGAGGTGGCACCACAAAAGGAGAGGGGTCGACCATCCCCTACAAGCCCCCTGCAAGCCCAGACGATCCCGCACAATATTGACATTCAAAACTTTTTCCCATTGAACTTCGCCCGACACCATTCTCCTAAATCCACACAATATCTTAGTTGATCCTCATGACAAAACATAATGTTACATTGCTAAGCATGATAGAACTTTATGTATGGTCCCATGGGAATGAATATTTCAGCTGGTGAAATTGGGGTGGGGCTAGAAATTGCCCCTACAACTTAGGAACTTTTTATGCCACTTGTCTCTCATCTAAAATTTTAAATTCTTATTAGAAAAATGAGAGAATTTTCATTTATTTTTTATTTTTTATCAAAGCATTACAATTCATTCCTTAAATTTTGGAGTTTAAAATTTTATGCACAATTGCAAGATTAAATCCATGGGACTAAGAACTTTAAAATATTCCTAAAAAAGCTAAAAAAAATTAAGGAAGCCCCCCTCCATGGGACCTTACCCTTAATCATATTTAGTTATGCTCCCAAAAAAATTAACAAGAGATCCCTCTACACATTCACCTATACAAAGAAACATTCTACTTGATGACATTAAAAAAGGGCAAGGGAAATGAAGTTCAAATACGAAAGAAATGAGACCAAAAAAATTTATTTAAGGAGGTGATAGATTATTATTATTTTTTAATCATTGTGGCTTGGATAATAGGATAATAAATTAGGTAGGGGCTTTATCTTGGATACAAGATAATTAAAAGGTAGTTGGATATAAGATAATCAAAATGTGTACTTTGAGTTTTAGGATACAACTAGAACATAAAAAATGAATAATTTTATTTAGACCAAAAATATACAATTTGCATTTTAAATATTGCCAAATAAAAACTATTATTAATTATCTCTAATGAGAAACAACTTTCACATATTAGGAATAGGAATGGGAACATCTAGCTCAAAACAGTTTATGTTTAATTTGTTTTCACTATTTAAGAACCCAACAAGGAATTGTTGGAATTGGATTGGGATGAGTCAATTTAGAACTATAAACAAAATAAGATTAAAAATTTGTATCATATTATTTATCATTGTTTTGAGAATTTTGAAGAAAAATCATACTATCATCAACAAAATACAGATTAATCACAACCTCATTATGAAGGATGGAAATACCTTTGATCTTGTTGGTTTGATTGTACTTTTGCAACAAGTAACCAAGCATCAACATAAAAAATTTAAAAAAAAAAAGAAAAAAAAAAGAGAAAGGTTATAACCTTGCCTAAATGAACTTTGCAAGGGGAATGTGTTTACAACTCATTTATTTATTTATTAGAGCATATACATCATTAAACAACATTTGAACATGTAAAGAAAATGCATATAACATCTCTTTATTTATTGTTAGTTAAGCATCAACATCATTAAACAACATTAGAACATGCTTACATAACTTGGGGCCAAAACCCAACCATAACAACATTTTTGAGTATATAACTCTATTACATCGAATTGTAAGTTCTAATGATATCCAACTTGACAAGGAGAGTATTTTGACTTATTGTTCAGCCCATTCTATAGTTTCCCATGCAAGGATAAAATTATCATGGATAAATCTTTTGTCATGGAACTTTGTTACGATTTGACAATCCCTTTCGATCACAAGTTTAATCTTTGCAATTATGGCTTTACCAATAATTTTGTAAGAGGTGTCAAGCAATGTAATGAGACTTCATCCAAAGGCAGTTTCTTCATTAATATTATGCTCTAATGAACCTAACTCCAATTCCTATACATATAACAAATGAGATTCGTCTTTAATTTATTGTCACACATTTTGATAGAGCTCCATTTTCATCTATCCACAATTTATTATCATATTTGAGGTTTAACAAGTGGGAAGATAGAGAGTTATTTTCAATTAACCCCATTATAAATAGTGGGTAGATAGAGAGTTATTTTCAATTAACCCCATTATAAATAGTTAGTATATTTGATCAATAATCAATGAAAATTGTTTGTGTAGCTAACCAAGGTCAACCCAACATAATTAAGTATCCAAATTTCTTCTTTCTAAAAGCCTAAAGAATAAGAAGCGAGCATGATACTCCCAAGTATATATTGTGACAATGATGTTTGTCAACACCCTCTCAAGTCTAGTTTATGGATTGATCATCCAGCTACAAGACTATGGATGTAGATTGTGTATCAATCATAGATAATTCATCTAGAGTATATGAGGTCATCACATTGATGGTAGCCTCTAAATCAATCATTATATTTGATAAAGGAAATCCCTTTATAACCCTAATATGACAAGGCTTGTTGGGTCTCCAAACTTTTATGGAATCAATTTTTTGACAATGAAATTTTTCCTCCCATTTGGATGGTGTTAGGTAATTATTCTTCCTTCTAGTGATTTAAAGCATATACTTTTTTGATTTTGAGAAGGCCTTTGATGGCTTGTAATACAACTTCGATCCCTTTGGAGTTGGAGATTTTTTAAGTCCTTTGGAGTAATATAGCAAATTGTTGCAACCACTCATGAAAGGGAATCAATATTGAGCTAGGAATGTCTATAGAATATTTTGGTTTTAATGGACCTTTTTTAAAAAAATTTAAAAGCTCCTAAAGTTGTAGGGGCAATTTCTAGCCCCACCCCAATTTTAAAGTTCTTAGTCCCATGGATTTAATCTTGCAATTGTGCATAAAATTTTAAGCTCCAAAATTTAAGGAATGAATTGTAATGCTTTGATAAAAAAATTAAAAAAAAAATAAAAATTCTCTCATTTTTATTTTTCTAATAAGAATTTAAAATCTTAGATGAGACAAGTGGCATAAAAAGCTCCTAAGTTGTAGGTGCAATTTCTAGCCCCACCTCAATTTCACCGGCTGAAATATTCATTCCTAAAAGGTAGAGGCTCCATGAAAATAGAAGCTCAAGCCCAACCAATGAGACCATACATAAAGTTCTATCATGCTTAGCAATGTAACATTATGTATTGTCTTGAGGATCAACTAAGATATTGTGTGGATTTAGGAGAATGGGGAAAAAGTTTTGAATGTCAATACTGTGCGGTATCATCTGGACTTGCAGGGGATGGTCAACACCTCTCCTTTTGTGGGTACATGAATTCAATTTTGGATCTACATCCTATTTCTTAGGAAAATATAGATACAATATCTTGTTCCACCTCTTATTGTTTTCTTTCAAAAAAAAGCCTTATTATCTATTCAATAGAGGTTTGACGACTCGAGAAGACTTTGTTATGAAACTTTGAACTCCATTACAATGAAATTTTCAAAAATTGATGGTGGATTGGCTGCTTTCCCTTTAAAAATAAAAGGGTTTAATCAAGCCTATCATCACTTAACCTTTACATCTTATATTGAATAAAACAATGAAAATATATATTTCAATATAAGATTTTAAAAAGTTAACCGACTCGGTTTGATGATCTAAGTATCCCTTAACCTTTAAATTTTAAATTGAATAAAACAATGAAAATATATATTTCAAGAAAAGATTTTAAAAAGTTAACCGGCTTGGTTTGATGATCTAAGTTTAAGATTCCTGTTTAAATTCTAATTTGAAAAGTATTACATTTCTAACTACTTATTATTGACAAATTAAAATATATGATGGTTCACCCTGCTCATTTTATAACACAATGAAAATTGAACCCAAAAATAAAATGTCAAAATAAAAATCTTGGAATTTAGTTTTCACAAAAATATTATTACAAATTACCTAATATTATCTAATATTTGAAAAATAGATAATTATCTATTTTTTCCAAAATAACTTCCAAAATAACTTCAATAACTTCAATAATATTTTATCTAATATTTGAAAAATATACTTATCTATAATGAGATTTTGCTCTTTCACAACTATTCTTGATTCAATCTTTTTCTTGGACAATTTAAGCTGCTATAATTTAATCATTTTTTAATTTTTATTGGCAACATTTTGACTACCTTCTCCCATTCCCATTGAATTATTCTTTTACTTTGATTCATCAATATAAATGAGAAACCTGAACATTATAATATTTACTAATTCTAGATAATAACACAAATAATCAATTTACCACAACCTAATCTCTCCAAACATTATAATATTTACTAATTCTAGATAATAACACAAATAAACCTTTAAACAGCCTAACAAATAAAATGTACAATGCTCATTACCAATTCCATTAATTATAGATCAAAACACTTGACACAAATAACATAAATCTACAAAATTGCCCTTTTATGTCTGTCCCCTTTAAACCCAAAACCTTTAACCAATCTCCTTTATTCTTATATAGACTAAAGATTAAAAAAACCTTCACATTTAATTCCCCCTAACTTGACATTGGTTATACTAATTATGCAAAATTAATTAATATTTCTCAGCAAATAATATTTTATTATAAAAATAAAAAGTATTCTTTTCATCTTTTAAAATTTAAGAAAAATGAAATTATAATTTAAAATATTTAGGTAATAAAGTAAAAATAAAATGACTTTAAGTATCAAAATTCCTAATCAATTCAACTGAAAAAAAAAATATAAGGAAATAAAATATAATTTTGAAATATTTAAGTAATAAAGTAAAAATAAAATGACTTTAAATATCAAAATTCCTAATCAATTCAACTGAAAGAAAAAATAAATAAATAAATAAAAAATTATAATTTTAAAATATTTAAATAATAAAGTAATAATAAATTGACTTTAAATATCAAAATTCCTAATCAATTAAACTGAAAAAAAAAAAAAAAAAAACTACTATTTATTATCAAAACTCGTAGACAATTCAATTAAAAAAAACCTACTTCTTTAGCATCATTTAACATCAGAACTATATCAAATAAAAAGTGGCAATACACTTCCTAATTCTTCAATAAACCTCCAAATATTTCATATCGTCCAACTTCTACCAGATGGCAATGAAAACTCTTCAAGGCATATTACTAACTTGCTTTTGCCTAAATAGAGAAAAATAAGACTCACTCAAATTCGGTGACAATGTTTTCAGAAAATTAATGCTGTACTTTAATGAAAATTCCAATCCTAGCCCTTCCAAACCCTGATTTAGTATGCCTTACTTCAGTAACTTAACTAAGCAATGGATATTTTCAACTCTGCAACCTAATATTTTTTAGTAAAGTACTGAAATTTCCCGAATAAATAATTTTCCTTTCTCAGTGAGTGCGTGAAAGGGTACAAACAGAACAGATAAAACACACTTCAAAAGAACTAAATATCACAGAAAGTGAAGAATTCAAACATTACTGCTTTGATTTATACTGGAAAAGCACCTTCCAATTCCAAACCCTAATATTCCATAAAGCTACATACAGTTGAAGGGCAGAAAGAAGTTACTGTATGTGGAGTTTCCCGAGCCAAGGGCACAAAGAGAAGCCAATGGTCTGAATAGCCACACGCAAATGAAGATTAATATGGCGCCCAAGCCATTACATCATCAGACACAGATTGTGGCCCGTGATATTGGTAAAGGGCGCGTTACCAAGCTAATGCTCAGACAGCCAAGGGTTGTTCTTCAACTCCTTTTGGATCAGAAACTCTAGTCCATTAAATTCTCTCCTCATCGCATTAGCTTTGCTCCAAACCAGACAATCTGGTATGAAAATACATACAGACAAACACAGACTCACATTCGCCCCACAGAAAAAGACATTGTAGAAAAAGAGCATGGAGAAGCGCAATTAAAAGGGGAGAAACGCATTTAGGGTTTCCTCGACCAATTTAGGGTTAGCGAATTTTTCAGTTTAGGGTTCCGCGTTGGAGCTTTGATGGGCCATCAAAATTAGGATATCTATATTTCCTATTAAATAGTGTGTAGGACTAAATGCGCGTCTATACATGGACTAGGTAGCTTAAGGTTCATTAATTAAATCTTAATGATAATTAAATTGAAATGATAAACATTTATGTTTTAGAGTAATGAGCATAGTAAATTGGTAAATAAATGTTAAATTAAATATAGAAATTAAATGTAATATTTATATTGAAGTTTGATGATGGAGATATTTTGTGATGAAGTTGAACATCAATATCTTGAAATTTTAGGGTTTGATACAAATAAGGATTTCAAATGTTATAATGTTTTTTTGTCATTATAATTGAAATTTGTGATTATGATATTTAGATTTTATCTGGCAAAATGTAGATCGATGGAGTTTACTAGCCTTAATTTATGTTGTTTGAATGTGTAAGGACAAGTGATGTTTGCAAACACCTTTATGAACCTACTAAATTGCAAGGATCAAGTTATCCTTGATCAAACTCCTTGCAAAATATAAGTGCCCAAAATAGAATGACCCACATGATGTTTTATTGATGACTAAGAATATATAATAAGCCTAAATGGTATTTGTAGAAATGAATGTGTGGCAATTAATAAGTGTTTCCAAAGTAAGGTCTCTCATTTGTCAATGTTTCAAACTCCCTAGTCACCTAAGCTTCTACATTGTAGTCTTTTGCTTCCATATTTTCCCTTTCAACTTAGATTTATTTTTGCATCATAGTGAATTCATTGCAACTTTTGATGGATTCATCATAACATTTTAAGTGTTTTCCTTGTGGTGAATGCATGTTCAGAGTAGTAGAATGTTTGTGACATAAATTTTGTACTTTCACCTTGATGACTTTAACTATCCAAAAATGGCAATTTTGTGTGAAACAACAAATTTGCTCATTTTTTCATATACGTGCTTTATCTTCCAAAAGGTTAGTTTCACTTGTGCTCTCCCTTTAATTTTGCTCGATTGAGATTCAATTTTGTCACCAATAATCTATAAATAGTGTGCATGTACAAAGTATCCAGTTTTGGTCATTTTGAAGAGTCCAATTTTAAGAGAACCTTATAGTTATAACATACACTTTGCTAAAGCTTTCTCTAGACACCATTATCATAATTAATTCTTATAATAGTTTCAACCAAACAACCATTAGTATATGCCAAAGCTTTCTCTTGATACCATTGTCATAATTAACTCGTAGAATAGTTTCAAATTAGTTATATCTCCTTAGTATTTCAATTCACATTTGTCAACATATCATTTCCCTAGAGATTGTCGTGACAATCAAGTGATCATAGAAGGAGATAAAAAAATTGAAGGATTTAGATATTTCATAACCATATTGCCACATCAAATTAGCTCTACATCTTATGCACATTGTTCTAGGTGTAGATTTCATGTTTTATTAGATTAATTTTATTTGTGTTACTTAGTTTAGAATTAGTTTTTTCCTTGTATTAGTTTTGGATTGTTTTGGTTTCAATAAAATATTATAAATCTAATTTCTTGTTTGTAAGATTTAAAATTAAATACCTCAATTACTCTTTAAAAATAAATTAACCTACTCTTTCAAAATCAAATATTGTTTGTCACATTCATTTAAATATTCTTGTAAATATTTCTTTCTAATTATTTAAAACCAAATCATGTTATTTTTCATGAAAGAATGTCTTTTCACATACCATTAGAACTATTCATTCTCATAATCCCAAGAAACTCTTCTCCATTGGTCTTCTTCTAAAGAACTTTTGTGAAAATCTCAAACAAGTACTAGAAAGGTCTTGTGTGGAATTAAATTATAGAATAAACATGATTCACTCAAGATAACAGAGAAAATAACAAAAGTGTGCTTTTCTGAAGAATTATATTGTGTGTGTCATTTTATTTGAAAAATAATTGTTTTATTTACAAAATGTTAATTATTTTACTCATATTTTTTTAGAAAAGCAATTGAATTTTCTTGTGTATTTTAAAAAAGTGTTTTTTTTGCTCAGCAAATGTGGCTTAAGGGAGCCATACCCTATAAATAAAGAAAAATAAAATTGCTAAGGTGCATGTCCTTGACACAGGGGTGCATAATGATCACTATTTTGTTCAATCCACCTTAAATGAAGAATTCTCTAAACATTATAGTCACTAGAGTTCTTTCCAACCCATCCTAACATGAGGGCACAACGAATTTTTTTCGAAAGACCCAACAATCCCTGAAAAGGGGCTTTTAACATTCTAAGATTTTCTCCTATCTTGGAAGATCTTAGTGTCATTTGGTGCACGAGTTTTATTGAGGGGGACTTCTTCCTCTTTACTTCTTTCCATTCTTGCCCAAGCTATGGTTGTAACTCTTCATTTTACTCAAATTTTCCTTTTGAAATGTCATCTCTATGAACACCATTCTTTGGGGATATCATAGACTCAAGAGATGCCGCTATTTTGTCTATAATCTTGGAATTTATCTTCTCTTGTGAAATTGTTGAAACCTCTAGAGTGGACCTCTAATATTGGAGCCCACGTGAGGAGACCCCTTGACTTTGTCTTGTGAATTAGGAGATGAGGTGATATTTAGCTTTGGGTTGGCAAATGGTGAAGCCTAGAGAGGATTTGATTCCTTCTAAGCATTTGACGAAATAATATAATGTTGGGGCTCAACCCCCTTCCACCAAGTGGACTTATCCTGTGAAGCCTAATTTCCTTTGTTATGGGATTTTATTTTTGGACACTGAAAGGTAGAATGGTCTATTGAGATGAATTTTCTACACCTGAAAGTAATTCTTTTGTAATCAATTGGTTGTCTCCAGCACCTCTTGCCCACTTTCAGATGGATCTATGCAAGGAGACCTTTGGAAAGAACCATTTTCACACATAACTATGCAAGGTGGAACTTGTAGCGGGAATCACTTCCCAAAAACTTAAATTTATTTTATTTACTAAATATTATCTTATAACTATTAACTGACTTAATTTATAAACTAAATTTGTATGCTAATTTATTATTTATTAATCTAACCTATGTACTATTGATGTATATAATTCTAATGTTGTCAACATTGCAAATGTGTCATTCTTTGCTTTCTCCACATGTTCATATTGTGTTACAAGTGCCAAATTTTAAGGAATGTTTAAGTGTCTGGTCGAAGCTTGAAATGGTTCAAGTCTATGTCAAGTATTGGAGTTCTTAGAGTTTCATTACCTAATATTCTTTTTTCTTCCCTTGCTTCCCTTTATTCTTCTTGGTATGTCAAACTTCCCTATCTTAATCATGTCATCCTACCTAATTATATTTCTCTTTACTTTATTAGGCCCTTGGATTCCTACAAACCCAAAAAATTCTTTCTTTTGATTCTCACTCTTGCCTTTGTCAAAAGTTGCCTAAGTGGTTTTTAGTTCAAACTTACATGAGTTCTTGTTTAACTCTAAAATCCCTATGGTGAACCAAAAAAAATATAATTCATTAAAGGAAAACTCTTAGACCATCCTTAACCAAGTGCATCCCTTTTTTCCCCTCAAAGCTTTGAATTCCATTGATCCCCTTTGTAAAAAGCATGTTAGATAAATATTTTGAACTTCTTTTGTTCCTGGTAACCATTTCCTTTACTCCTAAAAACCCACAATTCCCAAGTAAAATTTTTAACTTTACTTTATTCCTATTCCCATCACAAGGTAACCTTAAACCCCAAAACCTCAACATTTCTCCATTCTCCTTCTTCATCAAAGACAAACCCTCAAACTTCCCCTTCCCCTCGTGCCTTAGTAGTGTGACTCTTTTCCCATCCCTAACCCCTAACCTCCAAAGTTTGAAACTCTCATGCTTTTTCACAACTCCTATCTACCCCACAAATGATCCATATGTGACCAGTAAGGATTTATAATTATTAGAAGTTATTGATACATGCCTCAAAATAATTCTTATTCAAAATGGAATTGATTTAATGGGAAAATAAATGGCATGACTCATGCCCTAATTATTGTTGCAACTAGGGTTTCACAACCTAATATATTAATGTCATCATTGGGGAACATCCTCAGTAAATTACGTAGACCCATATAAACCATACCAATCCAGATCTTGAGGTATCCCTTGTAAGATTTGGGTACCTATATATATGCTAAGGAGTTCAACATTCAAATGGTTGATCGCTAAACCAATTTTGACTCTAGTTTTATTTTTAAGTCTCTTTGGGGTTTCAAATAATGAATTTTTATAATTATAAATGAAAACCTAAGCTCTATAATAGTGTAGGAAGGTTTAATTATGTAAATCTCTTCTATTATGAATGTCTCCATGATTATTTGTAGCAATTCAAGGAAATACCCTAATCATAATTAGATGTTTTCCTTTCCCACATTTGTTGGCATGGATGTATATAGAGTTTGGTACATGTGTAAAAACACCTAACATATTACATATGTTTGTAATAATAGTTCTCTTAATACATATAGGTTTTTATAGTTTTGATCATGGATTATTAGGCATGTTCTTCATTAAAATGTAATATTTTGTTTTCATTTTCATGTGTAAACCTAGTTCTATTGATGTTGTGTTCATTTCTCCTTTTCATCTTTGCTATAAAACTTTGTTACCCAATGAATCAAGTATTGGTATTTATTTGTTTGAGATAATACATATTTTAATCTAAGGAATATTTTTGTTTTGGTTAAATGTAGGTTTAGATTAGGATTAACATGTTGAGGATTCATTGGTATAAACTAGGGAAACATTTTGAGCCAACTAAAACTATGTATCATTAGGTAACCTAAATATGCATTTTTACACCCTACCATTTTGTAAGAGATGATGAATGAAACAAAATTAGGGTATTTTAACTATTGATATTTATAGGTACATGTACAAGGTGTGTGATTAGCTATATAAGGGTTAACATAGCTAGTCTTGACCTAGTGGGAGAATTTGGGGTCAAGTATGCAATCAAGTTTAGCTATTATTATTTTTGGTTGTCCATTTTATTTGATTTCAATACCTCTTTAGATATACCCCTAGGAATAACTTCTTGAATCTAAGTTGAGATCAAAGTGTAGAATAGATAAATCACTCTTAGAGTTGACCTCTAACCATTCTAAGTTTGTTGATGATCCTATTTTTTGCTTCTTGATGAAAACCCTATCCTTGAAGATGGATAAAGGATCTTGGATTTATGATTTCTATTTTAAGACACAATGTTTTGGCACCATTGTTGAGGATGAAGTTAATTTAAAATTTCATCTTCAAGGCTCTTGTAACTCAAAAGGAGATATTTTTTGTTGTGTAGTTTGCATCTATATGCTAAGTTTGGTTGTGTATTTGTTTGGGTGAGTTTTATTTCCCATCAACTCATGCCAAAAAAATGATGTCATTTCCGAGGAGAGTCTTTTTGGAATAATTTGGTGGGCTACCAACTTAAAAGGTATTGTTGGGTTGAGATTGATTGAAGGACTATGTTGGTGGTTGAACACATAATATGTTCTTTCATCTTTGATTTTTTTGGCTTCAAGGATTCCCTCATTGTATGAGGTGGCAACTCTACTATTTAAAAATAAATTTATTGTTTCTTATGTTTATGTTTTCTTGAGTAGAAATTAATTTAATATAGCTGATTTTAAGGTACATGTTTTCCTCTAATTTTTTTGAACAGTATTTGTTTTATAAATCTTCTCTATGCCTTACATTGTAGTGGATGATCATCCATGGCTAACCAACATGGGTCCACAATTTCCCTAGGAGTGTTTCTTCAAGTTCATTATATGTTTAGACCCTAGAAATTACTTATCGTATGCCCATGAATATCCTAGTGATGCATACTCATCCTACTCGAGTCGACTTGCATCTTATGAAAACCCATGCCCTATTTTGAAAGTAGTCACATGAAAGCATAAAAACACATTAATGATCTTATAAAAATAAATCATTTGAAAGGCTAATCACGAATTTATAATGAAAATATTACCTTGTTACAAAAAACCAAGTTTCTCCATTCCCCAAAAGTTCTTTAGATCTCATCTAAAAACTACTTGACCTTTCTTAGGTCAATTATGAGAGGCAAAAAATAAAATATTGGATATATAAATTGATTCCAAAATTTGATGGGTTTGATATGAATGACGGGGATTCACATGTCTCTACATTTTTAGAGTTTATGGATAAATATCAATTTGAAAATGAAGGCATGAATAATATTTTTGTTAAGTCACTAGATGGGAAGGAACATGATTGGTATGATATTTTTCCCTAGTGTTTATTTGCCTCATGGAATGATCTAGTTGTTGAATAGATGTTGACCCTTTTATTCTTGTTCAAGATCTGGTAAACATCAAGAGACAAGATGGAGAGTCAAGCATGGACCTCAACCACACATTTGTTGCTTCCTTTTCCTAGATTCTTGGAGATTTTAGAACTAACACAACCACCCACGTTGATATGTTTTTTGAAGCATATGAAGTTGGTTTGAGTTTACTGCAATAAGATTCTAAATTGGTGAATATATAATAGAATTACATATGCCTTGATTCCATAGAAAACATGAGGAGAAATTACATTGTAAAATTGCTATAATCAAGTGCAGGTGTTGTTGAGCAAGTTGTTTGGAGTATGGTGTGATAGTAGTGCAAATAAGAATGATAGCGCTTGCATCAAGTTTCAATTGGATTGGTCATCCATGAGATCTTGTATTGAAGAAATAAATAATGTATTTTAGTTTTTTTTTTTTTTTAAAAAGGGGTAAAAATTTTATTCAATCAGAACCAAAGTACAAAGCAAGGGCCAAAGGCCCACCACAACAGAACACCACCAGACCAACCAGCAACAACACTACCTAATCATGTCCTCCACTAATAACCCCTCAAGGGTCTCAAGATAATCAGATGAAAGCTCATCCTTTCCACTGATATCCCAGCCATCCACATTCTCAGAGGCCCACTTTGCTAGACAATCGGCAACTTTGTTCCACTCTCTAGGGATATGACAAAAGGAGACAGAATCCAAGGAGCTGCAAAGACTCAAGATTTGTCTGCCCACAGAAGCCAATTGCCAGCTAACATCATCCCACCTTTGATTGTTCAGCAAATCCACAACAATCTGAGAATCCGACTCACAGATGATCCTCCTCCATCCCAAAGAGCATCCACGCTCAACAGCGATCTTAATAGCCAGGGCCTCCATCAGATTATTAGACTGCTGCCCTTTGTAACTAGAGAAGACAAAAACCACACCACCATCATTACCTCTACCAATACCCCCCACCCCAGCATGACCAGGGTTCCCACGAGAAGAACCATCAGTATTAATCTTTAGGACCCCCACCGGGGGAGGCATCCACTTCCCATCACGACGAACACGTTGCCGAACTTGACGGGGCCTTCTGCCAGCAAGACAACCCTGGTTACTAACCCCCAAGCCCAAATTCCGCACAATATCAAGATCACCAGGATCAAGACTTTCAGCCATGTCACACTTAGCCGAAATAGTCTCCTGAAGCCTGCTAATTATCTTCTTCCACAAATGAAGATTTCCCAAATTGGAGCCACAAAAAACTCTACGGTTCCTCTCCAACCAAAGGTTCCAAAGAATGAAAATAGGCCCAATAGACCAGGCCACTTGAAGGAAAGGAGTCTTCGCTGGTGGTCGGCCCAAACATTCCCAAAATTCAATCAAGGAGGTAGCATGAATACACCCATGATGCCAAGCCTCCCACCATCTGTGCCATAACTCCCTAGAGTAAGGGCAAAGAAAAAACAAGTGGGAGGAACACTCCTCACTGTGAGAACAAAGAAGGCAAATAGAGGGTCCCTGAAAGCCACGTTTTCAAAGATTTTCCCAAGTGAGGCACTTCCTCTGAACAACCAACCATAAGAAAAAATTGCATTTGGGCCAAGAGAAGTTGTCCCAAACCTTCTTCCACCAGTGCACCTCAGCAGGGCCATATAAGTTCCTGTCAAGCATAGCATAGCCCTGGGCAACAGTAAATTTACCCTTAGGACTAGGATTCCAAGCCAGAACATCCCTCCCATTAAGGGAGCTGCAAAGCCGAGCCTCCAAAACTCTAGAAAGAACACCACGATCCTCATCAGATCCACCCACGGGCCACTCCTGTGGGTCCTTCCAGCAGGCCACCACCACCTGCCCAATACGCTTGACAGTTTTAAAATGTTCCACCTTAATCCAACCGGCCTCAGAGAAAATATGACAAAGAGGCTGAAGCTGAGGAAAACTAGAAAGAATGGGAGGGTGGCCATCCCAAGAGTCCTGCCAAAACAAAACATCAGAGCCTCTATTACAAATCCAAAAGAGGCCCTCCTTAATCAGCTGTGCACCCTTCTTAAGGGTATCCCAAATACAAGAACCTTTACCCAACAAAGGAAGCCGCGGCACATCGAGGCAATCAGCACCAGGAAGATACTTGTGGGCCAGGATCTTAGCCCAATCCTGATCAAGATTGTTACACCACCTCCAATACAGCTTGGCAGCCAAGGCAGTGACAACAAACGCCGTAGACCTAAGACCAAGGCCCCCAGCATGCTTCGGCCTACAAACAGACTCCCACTTGACCAAGCTCCACTTTGAGGAAAGAAGGTTGCCAGACCACAGAAATTGTCGAGACAGCGCATCAAATTCCCGAACAAAGGTGGACGGGGGTATCTGCACACAACACCTATAAATGGGGAGAGACTGCACCACCGTCTTAAGAAGAATCACTCTCCCAGCAGAAGATAGCCATCTGTGAGTCCAATGGCTAACCCTACTTCGAAATTTATCCAGAATACCCTGCCAATAATCTCTCCGCTGTCCTCCCAAAGCCAAAGGGATCCCAAGGTACAACAGGGGTAGAGAACCGATCTGAAATCTAAGGATCCTAGCAATCCTGCTCTGAATAAGCTGAGGAGTATTAAAGAAATAAATAGAAGATTTATCATCATTAATGCGCTGACCAGACGCCTTTAAATAGATGTCTAAGGCCCGCCTGAAGTTCACCGCCTCGTTAATTCTAGCCAAGCCCATTAGCCCAGTGTCATCCACAAACTGAAGATGAGAGTAGGAAGGGAGAAGGTTGTTCCAGCTCCAACCATGGATAAGACCCTGTCTCACCTGAGATTTAATAAATCTTCCAAGACCCTCAGCCATGATAATGAATAAATAAGGGGATAAAGGATCCCCTTGCCGGAGTCCCCGAGAAGCACTAAACAAATCTGAAGGTTCCCCATTAATGAGAACAGAGAATGAGGTAGAGGTCACACAGCTAAGAACCCAGTTCACCCATTCCTCAGCAAAGCCAAAAGCCAAGAGAGTTTTCTGTAAGAATTCCCAACTCACCCGATCATAAGCTTTAGACATGTCAAGTTTAATAAACATAGCCTTCTCCTTAGAATTAGCCATAGAATGAACCACTTCCATGGCTATCACAACACCATCCAAAATTTGTCTCCCTTCAACAAAACCACCCTGCTCAGCCGAGATCAAAGAACCAAGGAGTGGTTTGAGTCTCTCAGCAATCAATTTGGTGATGATCTTGTAAACAACGTTACATAATGCAATAGGCCTGAATTGAGCTAATTGGTTAGCTCCTTCCAACTTAGGTATGAGGGCCAAGAAGGTAGAATTCATAGACTTGAGCATTTGTTTGTTCCTTAAAGACTCCTGAACCACCTCAAGGAGATCAAGCTTTATAATTTCCCAGAACTCTTGAAAAAACTCAATTGGAAACCCATCTGGACCAGGCGCCTTACCTTTTTTCATATTAAAAACCACTTTCTCCAACTCAGGTAACAAGATAGGACATAAGAGAGTCCCATTCATCTCAGTAGAGACCAAGTGGGGAATACAGTCCATGATGGCCTGCTCCTCAGCTCGAGCAGCAGGATTCTCCCTAGAAAAGAGGTTAGCAAAATAATTGACTGCTTCCCTAGAAATATCAGCATAGGACGAGAGTTGAGCTCCATCCTGTGAAACAAGAGAGGAGATAGAATTACCTTGTCTTCGAGCCTTAACTGAATTATGGAAGAAAGCCGTGTTCCTGTCCCCCTCCTGAAGCCAATCAATACGAGATTTTTGCTTCCAGAAGATCTCTTCCCGAAGTTCCCACTCTTCTAAACCCTTTAGAGCCAAGGACTCAGCCATGCTAAGGGCAGAGGTCAACCCCTGGTCCCGAATCTGTCGAGTGATAATATCCAACTTGGACTGGGCAGCCATCTTCTGAGCTTGAAGGTTCCCAAAACATTGTTTATTCCATCTCTTAAGTCTAAACTTCACATGCTGAAGCCGCTTGCTAAAAGTGAACATGGCAGTCCCATGAGCAGGCATCCCCTCATGCCACCAGTCCATCATAAGCTCCTGGAGAGATGGATCTCTTAGCCACATCAATTGGAATTTGAAGGAGGGATTTTTGGTGACACCATAAGCGGTGACAGAAAGCTTTATGGGCCAGTGATCAGAGCCCCTCCAATCAAGAATTTCAGAGCTGGTCATCAGCCTACTATTCAACCAATAACAGGAGACAAGAAATCTATCAAGCCTTTCAGAGATAGCCTCCACACCACATCTCCTATTATTCCAGGTAAAGACACCATTGGAAGGCTTCACATCAATGAGTTTCAAGGAACCAATCATATCCCTGAGAAGATTAGCAGAGGGGTCTAACCTGGCTAACCCACCACATTTTTCATCAAGGCAAGTAACAGCATTAAAATCACCAGCCATAATCCATGGGAGAAATGGGTCTAAGGCTCGAATGAAACGAATGTGAGCCCAGAGATTTAACTTACCTGAAAGATCCGTAGGAGCATAAATATTGGATAAGAGAAACCTTTCTCCAG
>VDFB02273555.1:0-24413 GCA_007258455.2 Sequoia sempervirens
GGATTGAATTATGTAGAGGGCGATGGAGAAGGTGGAGAGGATGACGATGAGGATCAATTTATTCTGGTTGTTGTGCTACTCTTGGGACAATTTCCTAAAGTTTTCGTTGTTGTTGTTGTGGGGTCATTCATGGTTGGTGGTGAAGCGGAGGCTGTTGTTGGGTCATTTTTGTTGTCTCGCATGAGTTTATCTCCGCAATTCAAGTGTATGTTCATGTAGCTTTTGACCTTCATGCAGCTCCTCTTCTAGCAGTGTTTTCCCTTAGACGTGGAGTTGAGGGCTTGGTCTTAGCTTTTTCTGAGATTGAGACCTATATTTCTTTGGTAGAATCTTTCTCTCTTAGCCGCTTCTTGGCTTGATTCCTCTTGGGCTTTAGTGTTGGTGTTGGCCTTGTTTTATCTTGGTTGCTAGTTGTTGATGTATCTCTGGGTGCCCATGTTGGCTTCTTTTTCTCCACGAATGTTATTCTTTTTGGGCCAATCGTGGCTATTGGAGCTCCCCTTGTGGTTATTTGTTGAGTTGTTTTCTTCTCCTCAAGGGTTTTGCTTTAGAGTTTGGGGTGGGTTGATTCCTTTTTCCTTTAGTGCAGTTTCTATGCATACCCCGGCTATTTGAGGTGGTCATGGGTGTTTTGGGTCTCAAGAGGGTTGGGCTTATTGGTTTTTTTGCTACTAAGATTGAGATGGAGTGGTGATTTTCCCTCCCTGATGTTGCTATGGGTGTTTGCCTAGTCTTTGAAGGTGCCCCCCTGGTCTCTATTTTTATGATGTGATGAAGTTGTTGAATGACCATGAGGTCTTGATCCTCCTTAAGGCTATGATGTTTTTGTTGTTGTTGGGGTGGTTTTTTTCTTATAATAATGGTCTCAAGACCTTTTTCACTTATGTAACCCAGATTTTTGTGCCATGATATAAATTTATTTTTAGTTCTAATTACATTAAAAATATATAAAAAGTGGAGGAATTTAGCCTAAATAGAGTCCCAGTTTGAGATCCTCTATCAATCACCAAGTTTCCTCTTACCAACCTATAACTAGACTTTTGAAATGCACATGCACTCTGGAACCATTTTACTCTGAGATACACAAGGTAAATTTCTCACAATATTGGGAATATTATAAAAATGATCAAGGGTTTTAACTCTTCCACCACTAAAACATAAGTGTACCTTTGCCTCACCAACAATCCACTTGGTATTGTTGTCTCCAAGGAAAACTCTCCATCATAAATTATAAATGTAAAAAATCATTCCTTTTAAGGATTCATATAGTAGGAGCAACATGAATCAATAAACCAAGAATCGTCACTTATAGTGCAATCAAATATAAATAAAGCATTATTGTCAAAATCATTAGAGGACTTTTCTATGAAGGAATATTTTTGAACATATCCTCTTTTTCCATACTTTCAATGCTTTACTCTACTCTTCCTAGGGGTTTTAGAAAATCCTTTATATTTAGATTTATCTTTATTCTTATCCCCTTTAGCCCCCCCTTTTCCTTTGGAATTTTCATGTACATACACAACATCTATTGAGCCTTTGTTCATATATTTTCTTCTCATTTCATTTGAAAGAAGAGTAGCAATAATATTATGATTTCCAATTTTGTGCCACTACCATTAATGGTAACAATTATATTTTCTTAAGCATTGGGTAAAGATTAAAACAATATAATGCATTTTTCTTCCTCTTCCAACTTAATATCTACAAAATAAAGATGAATTAAAATCAAATTAAACAAATCTAAATGGTTTGTAGTAGAATCATCATATTTCATTGTCAATGAATATAACCATTTTTTGATATATAACTTGTTAGTAATACTTTTGGTTTGACAATTATTACCTATCCTCTTCCACAACTTGTATGTGGTAGTTTCCTTAGAATAATTCAAGAAGACAAAATATTTAAGACACAATTGTATGATTTCTCATGCCTTGTTTATTTTTGACCAATTTTCATTTGATGTATTAGATGACTTCTTTTGTTGTGAAATAAGCAACTAATGATCTCTTTTCTCAAAGATATATTTAATATTCCAACACTTGCAATCCATATGGGAAGTAGAATCCATGGTATATAACACTTTCCTCAAATCTACAAAATTACACAATACAAAATCTCCCACTATAGCCAAAAGATCTTCAACACTTAATAGAAAGGCATCCCTCTCTATGTAGAACCATTAGCTCTGATACTAAATGTTGAGAAACAGGTGAAAATACTACAAGAATAACTTCTACAAGTGTATATAAATCTTAATTTTTTTCGCTCAAATAGGGATTATCATAATATTAAACTATGTGACAACATAAATAAGTAATATTAAATAAATCACTTGACTATATCAACATAAAATTTATATGGAGAAACCATTTCAAAAAAATCCACAAAGGAGATATATAGCCACATGATCTAACACTCTTCACTTTGACAACACTCTGAAAAATACTTATGTAGATGTAAACAATCTCATCATAAAATCACCATTGCATACTTCCAATATATTGCCAACTCATGCATGTCCCATCTTCTCATAGAAGATCCCCACTCCTCAATTCTAGTGCCTAGAAATGGGTAAGTGCATTTAGTGATCCAAAATTCAGCCATAATCTACACCATTGTGCTCCAACTTCTTAATGAATGCATATCACAACTAATTGATGGGTGGCTTTATTTTATTTTCATGATAATATTGCTATATCTCTTTATTTTTATGGACTTGATGCACTTATAAATTATTAAATACTTCTAATCACTTTAATAATGGATAGATAACGTGTTTTGATACTTAGTCTTCAATGGTTGAAATTGCTTGAATGTTTGTATGATTCCCTAGTTTTATGCATATTATCTATGTTTTGTGACAAAATTAGCTACACAATCTAAGGATTGAGCATTCTATATCTCTCTAGAGTTGGTCATAAAGGAAAGGTGTCTCCAGAGTAGGTCGCAAAGCTCTAGAGTAGGTCGTAGAGTTCCACAATAAGCATTGTAAGTCATGAACAATCTATTCCTCTTCTAGGACAGGTATAGCTCAACCAATTTTGCACCCAAATTTATTATTGATATGTGTCGCACAAAAAATAGAATAAATCTAGAAAACTCCAACTATCCAACTGGTCTACATAAAAAATTTGATCGACTTCAGTTTTTTCCACACTTTATTCAATTTGAAGTTGAGTCATCCAAATAAATGGACATTTTTTAAAGGAACTCTCCCTAAAATAGGTCACACCTATATGACCTCTTATATTTAATGAAGGAAATCTCTTGGTTAAAGTGTTGATGTCTCTTGTTGAATAAAATATTGCTAGTCTTAAGAATAAAATATGGAAAGAGGTTTTGCAGCAGTGTACTCGGCAATGAAGAAGGGCTTAAGAGATGATGATCGAGGGATGCTCTATAGAATGTTTCCAGTGCATGCTGAGGAATTGGGTGAGCAAATGATTGAAATGTTTAAAGAAAAATATTTTGCTATATCATACATTCTACACAGAAGGAGTCATGTCCATATACCACACATTTCTCGTCAATCTGGGAGTCATGTACAAGAATTGGCAGAGGGTCAAGGTGAAACTGAATGAAGTAGCAGAGAATGAAAATGAAGGGGTTGATATCATGATGGAGTGAAGAAGTTGAAAAATGGGGACAATTTTTGTAAGACGTAAATTGACATATACATTTGCATATGTATGTTCAAGTATGTATTGGATATGGTAATTTTCAGACTATTATTGAACTGAAAATATAGATAGTAACAAGTTGATATGGGATTGCCAGTACTATAAATTTGGCTTTTTGTAATTTTGTTCAAATATTAATAAGAAATACTTAGGCTCGAGCCCTTTATCGATAAAAATAAAAAATAAAATATAGAAAGATTAATTCAATTTAATACTTAGTCCAGTTTTAGTTTCTAGTTTAGTTAAGTCCAAATAGGAAATAAGGTTTATATGTATAAAAAGGAGCTATTAGGTAGGAATAAGAGTTCAACATTCTATCCATTCTTGTTTTCATTGGTAGATATTTCATTTCTCTTTGTAAGTCTAGTTGTATGTGGTTTGATTAAATGAAAGCAAGAAGGAACTTATCATAACTTTGTGTTAGCTTAAAAATATTTATTCACAAGTGGAGTAAAGACCACTCCATCGAAAGGAAGTGATCTTCAAGTATTTTTTTCATCTATTGATTTTCTTTCTTATGTGTTGTATTATGTTACGACGATTAGTTTCTATTCATCGTCTATTTCTATTAGCCTGCAAACATTTATAAAATTAAAAAATCGTGATTAATTAGAAACATTTACCTTTCAACATTTACTTTCCATGCATTAATTATGTTTAGCAATTGTTTCAACATGTAGATTTCCTATTCTTACTATAAATGAGCATTTGATTTTATCTCAACTTTGATATTTGTTGTGTTTTGAATGTGTTGAATGAATAGTAGATAGATGATTGTTTTCGGCATGAGTCTTTATGTTTACAAGAAAAGAAATATTATTTATTTTAGCTATATCGATTTACATTTTCATTATTAGAACCTAGAATATGATCACCACCTCGAAATTCATCAAGACACCACCTCAAATTGATAAAATTAAATGATAGGAAACAAGATGACTATAATGGAACTGCCATTTTTGGTATCATTACTAGGGAAAGTAACTATAAAGTTAAGGTGTTGGTAGGGTTTATGACCAAAGCATTGAGATACTAAGTTTATGAGTAGGTCTAGAGACTCTTTAGGCCACTGTATAAAGAAACCCCCAATTAGTAAAACTAAAGAACTACACTTAAGATATATCCTAGAGGAGCTATCAAACCTTTTAATAACCCAAGAATCTTACACAACCCTTGGAGCTCGCATCACCATGGTAGAAAACATTGTGGGTGAGGATGATCTAGTCAATATGACTTTCTTATATTCAATTTCTTCGACTCCTGAAAGGAATGAGTCTCTTATGAAAAAACATCCCCCACTATGACCAACATTCAAAGGAAACATTTTAGAAGATCCAAACCAATATCTGCTTGAATTTAAAGTCATGTTAAACCCATGACTATGGGACTAATAATCCAAAATTGAAACTCCCTCCACCTTAGAAGAATCAACCTTGCGTTGGTTCATGGTATTAACTGTTGATTTCATACATACTTTGGGAGTAATGGAGATTGTCCTTGACAAATATCAAGATTAATATAGAGTTTGGGATAAAAAGGAAGAAATCTTTAGAATGAAACAACTAGAAGATAAAAACTTAGAAGATTATGTTGATCACATCTTGTTTGTCCATAGAAGGTGTGGTAGTAGTCTGGATGAGAAACTTAGTAAAACTCTTTCTGAGAGGGATAGGTGAAGATGCTAGGTGAGCCTTACACCTTATGGCGATAGGAGATATTTGTAGAATTCAATAGCAATTACTCGCATACTCGAACTAGCCACATAATACATAAAAATGGGAAAACAACAAAATGATTTCATTAATTTAATGGAAGAATCAACCAACCTCAAATGTGATATCTTACTCCAATTGAACAACACTCTAGATGGGATACAATATATTAAGAAAACTATTGAACCACTAGCTATCTATTGCCCATAGTGTAGAAAAAAGCATCCACCCGAAGAATGCCCCCTTGAATTGGATTGAATTATATGGAAACTATGAAAAGAGACAGCCTATAAATAAATGTGGTTTGTTTCATAAGATTAAAAATAAATTAAAAAAGATACCACATATTGAGGAAGAGAGAAACTTCATTGGGAAAAAACAATCAAAATTTGATTTTAACTAGTATCCATAGTTTGAACCTACAAATTTCTCAAATTAGGGGTTGTTAATGGTTTGGATCTTGGGGATGTACACCTCCACAAATTCCACCTCAATGGGGGTCACCATGTTCTCAACTTGGGTGGATAAATCGATCATGGATTGCTCTTCAATCACATAAGGTGAATTAGTACCAATAGCCATGGGTACCCCAACACAATCAAGGACCAAGACATTATGAAAGTCAATCACTATCTATTTCTCAAACGATCTCAATCATTATCTTGAAATTCTAGTGAACCAATAAATAAGTCACAACTACCTGCTCGTAATGTACCCAATCCTAAGAATAAATGGCCACAAAAACCAATTTAGAATACAAAACATAATGTTTTTTATTAAATAAGCAACATTTGCAGGGTGTTGTACCCTTTACACAGAAAGCCCTCGAGGCCAAAAAGAAGCCAGCTCAAACTAGGAATGAACTAGGAAATGAAGACAGGCCACACAGAAGCTGATAGACAGCTGTCGAATAACAGACAAGGACTAGACCGCCCCAAAACCTAGGGGGACCAATTTGACTCCCTTAACCCTAGGCCGCGAAGTAGTGACAAATTTTGGGAGTCCTTTCTTCTTTCTCATCGCAACAGACCAAGAAGACTCAAAATTGAAGTCCACCGAGCAAGGCGAGAGGAGCAGATCCACAACAGCCACCACCGAGCAAGGCGAGAGGAGCAGATCCACAACAGCCACCACGAGCAATGAGCCACCACGCAACAAGGGAGACAACAGCACAGAAGAGGAGACAGGAGCAATCGAAGGAGCAGCAGAGGCATTCAACGAGGGTCGAGCAGGCTCCGCTTGAACAGCGACAGCAGTTCGAGGCAACAGTGGTTCCATGAATGGGATAGCCGGAAGAGGAGTCTGACAAGACACAGACTCCTTGGATGAATTAGCAAGGTCGTCCTCGGAAGAACCATCTGAAGGAGAGCCCACCGTGAGATGGTTCGTGAGAGGCCAAATGACCAACGGAGAAACATCTCTTGCACCGAAAAGGGAGGCCCTCAGTCTAGTAGTTGCTTCCAAGGCCTATCCTCCACCAATAAGACCACATCACCAAGGAGAGGTTTGGAGATGTCCAAATCAACTAGAATACGAGCTACCATAGTATGCCCAAGCTCCCGAGTCGTAGAGTCCATCAAAAAACATCCAATGGCATTGCCAATAGCTTCATAACATGATTCCCCCCAGAACTGGAGAGGGAGATTCAACAGTCGAACCCAAACTGGTATGATATTCAACGACTCCGTAATAGGATTGAAAGAGCGAGACCAAGGCTTGATGGACAACGAATGAACACCCCACATCCACCCTTTGTTCAACACACAGTCTTGCTCTGCAAAGGAGGCGAAGGTTGCTAAGAAGAACCCCCTTTCGTTGGGATAGAGCTCAATCTACCCAGAGACAACAGGTTTGCAGGGGACAGAAACCCAATCACAGAGATCGGGAAGGGAGGGTCACAAGTCATTAAACCTGCAAACCACACCCTATTTCAAATAGTAATCCTCGTTTTCAGCAATCTTAGGTCCACATACCACAATAAGGGAGGCACGAGCATAGGGAGAGGTCGAACCCTAGCTTGAGCAGGAGCTCGAGCATCATCCTTAGAAACAACCTTAGAAAAGAACTTCACCCGATAGCCCGAAGCAAAATGGATGCCACCAGAAACTGTAGGAGGTGGCACCACAAAAGGAGAGGGGTCGACCATCCCCTACAAGCCCCCTGCAAGCCCAGACGATCCCGCACAATATTGACATTCAAAACTTTTTCCCATTGAACTTCGCCCGACACCATTCTCCTAAATCCACACAATATCTTAGTTGATCCTCATGACAAAACATAATGTTACATTGCTAAGCATGATAGAACTTTATGTATGGTCCCATGGGAATGAATATTTCAGCTGGTGAAATTGGGGTGGGGCTAGAAATTGCCCCTACAACTTAGGAACTTTTTATGCCACTTGTCTCTCATCTAAAATTTTAAATTCTTATTAGAAAAATGAGAGAATTTTCATTTATTTTTTATTTTTTATCAAAGCATTACAATTCATTCCTTAAATTTTGGAGTTTAAAATTTTATGCACAATTGCAAGATTAAATCCATGGGACTAAGAACTTTAAAATATTCCTAAAAAAGCTAAAAAAAATTAAGGAAGCCCCCCTCCATGGGACCTTACCCTTAATCATATTTAGTTATGCTCCCAAAAAAATTAACAAGAGATCCCTCTACACATTCACCTATACAAAGAAACATTCTACTTGATGACATTAAAAAAGGGCAAAGGGAAATGAAGTTCAAATACGAAAGAAATGAGACCAAAAATTTTTATTTAAGGAGGTGATAGATTATTATTATTTTTTAATCATTGTGGCTTGGATAATAGGATAATAAATTAGGTAGGGGCTTTATCTTGGATACAAGATAATTAAAAGGTAGTTGGATATAAGATAATCAAAATGTGTACTTTGAGTTTTAGGATACAACTAGAACATAAAAAATGAATAATTTTATTTAGACCAAAAATATACAATTTGCATTTTAAATATTGCCAAATAAAAACTATTATTAATTCACTCTAATGAGAAACAACTTTCACATATTAGGAATAGGAATGGGAACATCTAGCTCAAAACAGTTTATGTTTAATTTGTTTTCACTATTTAAGAACCCAACAAGGAATTGTTGGAATTGGATTGGGATGAGTCAATTTAGAACTATAAACAAAATAAGATTAAAAATTTGTATCATATTATTTATCATTGTTTTGAGAATTTTGAAGAAAAATCATACTATCATCAACAAAATACAGATTAATCACAACCTCATTATGAAGGATGGAAATACCTTTGATCTTGTTGGTTTGATTGTACTTTTGCAACAAGTAACCAAGCATCAACATAAAAAATTTAAAAAAAAAAAGAAAAAAAAAAAGAGAAAGGTTATAACCTTGCCTAAATGAACTTTGCAAAGGGAATGTGTTTACAACTCATTTATTTATTTATTAGAGCATATACATCATTAAACAACATTTGAACATGTAAAGAAAATGCATATAACATCTCTTTATTTATTGTTAGTTAAGCATCAACATCATTAAACAACATTAGAACATGCTTACATAACTTGGGGCCAAAACCCAACCATAACAACATTTTTGAGTATATAACTCTATTACATCGAATTGTAAGTTCTAATGATATCCAACTTGACAAGGAGAGTATTTTGACTTATTGTTCAGCCCATTCTATAGTTTCCCATGCAAGGATAAAATTATCATGGATAAATCTTTTGTCATGGAACTTTGTTACGATTTGACAATCCCTTTCGATCACAAGTTTAATCTTTGCAATTATGGCTTTACCAATAATTTTGTAAGAGGTGTCAAGCAATGTAATGAGACTTCATCCAAAGGCAGTTTCTTCATTAATATTATGCTCTAATGAACCTAACTCCAATTCCTATACATATAACAAATGAGATTCGTCTTTAATTTATTGTCACACATTTTGATAGAGCTCCATTTTCATCTATCCACAATTTATTATCATATTTGAGGTTTAACAAGTGGGAAGATAGAGAGTTATTTTCAATTAACCCCATTATAAATAGTGGGTAGATAGAGAGTTATTTTCAATTAACCCCATTATAAATAGTTAGTATATTTGATCAATAATCAATGAAAATTGTTTGTGTAGCTAACCAAGGTCAACCCAACATAATTAAGTATCCAAATTTCTTCTTTCTAAGAGCCTAAAGAATAAGAAAGCGAGCATGATACTCCCAAGTATATATTGTGACAATGATGTTTGTCAACACCCTCTCAAGTCTAGTTTATGGATTGATCATCCAGCTACAAGACTATGGATGTAGATTGTGTATCAATCATAGATAATTCATCTAGAGTATATGAGGTCATCACATTGATGGTAGCCTCTAAATCAATCATTATATTTGATAAAGGAAATCCCTTTATAACCCTAATATGACAAGGCTTGTTGGGTCTCCAAACTTTTATGGAATCAATTTTTTGACAATGAAATTTTTCCTCCCATTTGGATGGTGTTAGGTAATTATTCTTCCTTCTAGTGATTTAAAGCATATACTTTTTTGATTTTGAGAAGGCCTTTGATGGCTTGTAATACAACTTCGATCCCTTTGGAGTTGGAGATTTTTTAAGTCCTTTGGAGTAATATAGCAAATTGTTGCAACCACTCATGAAAGGGAATCAATATTGAGCTAGGAATGTCTATAGAATATTTTGGTTTTAATGGACCTTTTTTAAAAAAATTTAAAAGCTCCTAAAGTTGTAGGGGCAATTTCTAGCCCCACCCCAATTTTAAAGTTCTTAGTCCCATGGATTTAATCTTGCAATTGTGCATAAAATTTTAAGCTCCAAAATTTAAGGAATGAATTGTAATGCTTTGATAAAAAAATTAAAAAAAAAATAAAAATTCTCTCATTTTTATTTTTCTAATAAGAATTTAAAATTTTAGATGAGACAAGTGGCATAAAAAGCTCCTAAGTTGTAGGGGCAATTTCTAGCCCCACCTCAATTTCACCGGCTGAAATATTCATTCCTAAAAGGTAGAGGCTCCATGAAAATAGAAGCTCAAGCCCAACCAATGAGACCATACATAAAGTTCTATCATGCTTAGCAATGTAACATTATGTATTGTCTTGAGGATCAACTAAGATATTGTGTGGATTTAGGAGAATGGGGAAAAAGTTTTGAATGTCAATACTGTGAGGTATCATCTGGACTTGCAGGGGATGGTCAACACCTCTCCTTTTGTGGGTACATGAATTCAATTTTGGATCTACATCCTATTTATTAGTAAAATATAGATGCAATATCTTGATCCACCTCTTATTGTTTTCTTTCAAAAAAAAGCCTTATTATCTATTCAATAGAGGTTTGACGACTTGAGAAGACTTTGTTATGAAACTTTGCACTCCATTACAATGAAATTTTCAAAAATTGATGGTGGATTGGCTGCTTTCCCTTTAAAAATAAAAGGGTTTAATCAAGCCTATCATCACTTAACCTTTACATCTTATATTGAATAAAACAATGAAAATATATATTTCAATATAAGATTTTAAAAAGTTAACCGACTCGGTTTGATGATCTAAGTATCCCTTAACCTTTAAATTTTAAATTGAATAAAACAATGAAAATATATATTTCAAGAAAAGATTTTAAAAAGTTAACCGGCTTGGTTTGATGATCTAAGTTTAAGATTCCTGTTTAAATTCTAATTTGAAAAGTATTACATTTCTAACTACTTATTATTGACAAATTAAAATATATGATGGTTCACCCTGCTCATTTTATAACACAATGAAAATTGAACCCAAAAATAAAATGTCAAAATAAAAATCTTGGAATTTAGTTTTCACAAAAATATTATTACAAATTACCTAATATTATCTAATATTTGAAAAATAGATAATTATCTATTTTTTCCAAAATAACTTCCAAAATAACTTCAATAACTTCAATAATATTTTATCTAATATTTGAAAAATATACTTATCTATAATGAGATTTTGCTCTTTCACAACTATTCTTGATTCAATCTTTTTCTTGGACAATTTAAGCTGCTATAATTTAATCATTTTTTAATTTTTATTGGCAACATTTTGACTACCTTCTCCCATTCCCATTGAATTATTCTTTTACTTTGATTCATCAATATAAATGAGAAACCTGAACATTATAATATTTACTAATTCTAGATAATAACACAAATAATCAATTTACCACAACCTAATCTCTCCAAACATTATAATATTTACTAATTCTAGATAATAACACAAATAAACCTTTAAACAGCCTAACAAATAAAATGTACAATGCTCATTACCAATTCCATTAATTATAGATCAAAACACTTGACACAAATAACATAAATCTACAAAATTGCCCTTTTATGTCTGTCCCCTTTAAACCCAAAACCTTTAACCAATCTCCTTTATTCTTATATAGACTAAAGATTAAAAAAACCTTCACATTTAATTCCCCCTAACTTGACATTGGTTATACTAATTATGCAAAATTAATTAATATTTCTCAGCAAATAATATTTTATTATAAAAATAAAAAGTATTCTTTTCATCTTTTAAAATTTAAGAAAAATGAAATTATAATTTAAAATATTTAGGTAATAAAGTAAAAATAAAATGACTTTAAGTATCAAAATTCCTAATCAATTCAACTGAAAAAAAAAATATAAGGAAATAAAATATAATTTTGAAATATTTAAGTAATAAAGTAAAAATAAAATGACTTTAAATATCAAAATTCCTAATCAATTCAACTGAAAGAAAAAATAAATAAATAAATAAAAAATTATAATTTTAAAATATTTAAATAATAAAGTAATAATAAATTGACTTTAAATATCAAAATTCCTAATCAATTAAACTGAAAAAAAAAAAAAAAAAAACTACTATTTATTATCAAAACTCGTAGACAATTCAATTAAAAAAAACCTACTTCTTTAGCATCATTTAACATCAGAACTATATCAAATAAAAAGTGGCAATACACTTCCTAATCCTTCAATAAACCTCCAAATATTTCATATCGTCCAACTTCTACCAGATGGCAATGAAAACTCTTCAAGGCATATTACTAACTTGCTTTTGCCTAAATAGAGAAAAATAAGACTCACTCAAATTCGGTGACAATGTTTTCAGAAAATTAATGCTGTACTTTAATGAAAATTCCAATCCTAGCCCTTCCAAACCCTGATTTAGTATGCCTTACTTCAGTAACTTAACTAAGCAATGGATATTTTCAACTCTGCAACCTAATATTTTTTAGTAAAGTACTGAAATTTCCCGAATAAATAATTTTCCTTTCTCAGTGAGTGCGTGAAAGGGTACAAACAGAACAGATAAAACACACTTCAAAAGAACTAAATATCACAGAAAGTGAAGAATTCAAACATTACTGCTTTGATTTATACTGGAAAAGCACCTTCCAATTCCAAACCCTAATATTCCATAAAGCTACATACAGTTGAAGGGCAGAAAGAAGTTACTGTATGTGGAGTTTCCCGAGCCAAGGGCACAAAGAGAAGCCAATGGTCTGAATAGCCACACGCAAATGAAGATTAATATGGCGCCCAAGCCATTACATCATCAGACACAGATTGTGGCCCGTGATATTGGTAAAGGGCGCGTTACCAAGCTAATGCTCAGACAGCCAAGGGTTGTTCTTCAACTCCTTTTGGATCAGAAACTCTAGTCCATTAAATTCTCTCCTCATCGCATTAGCTTTGCTCCAAACCAGACAATCTGGTATGAAAATACATACAGACAAACACAGACTCACATTCGCCCCACAGAAAAAGACATTGTAGAAAAAGAGCATGGAGAAGCGCAATTAAAAGGGGAGAAACGCATTTAGGGTTTCCTCGACCAATTTAGGGTTAGCGAATTTTTCAGTTTAGGGTTCCGCGTTGGAGCTTTGATGGGCCATCAAAATTAGGATATCTATATTTCCTATTAAATAGTGTGTAGGACTAAATGCGCGTCTATACATGGACTAGGTAGCTTAAGGTTCATTAATTAAATCTTAATGATAATTAAATTGAAATGATAAACATTTATGTTTTAGAGTAATGAGCATAGTAAATTGGTAAATAAATGTTAAATTAAATATAGAAATTAAATGTAATATTTATATTGAAGTTTGATGATGGAGATATTTTGTGATGAAGTTGAACATCAATATCTTGAAATTTTAGGGTTTGATACAAATAAGGATTTCAAATGTTATAATGTTTTTTTGTCATTATAATTGAAATTTGTGATTATGATATTTAGATTTTATCTGGCAAAATGTAGATCGATGGAGTTTACTAGCCTTAATTTATGTTGTTTGAATGTGTAAGGACAAGTGATGTTTGCAAACACCTTTATGAACCTACTAAATTGCAAGGATCAAGTTATCCTTGATCAAACTCCTTGCAAAATATAAGTGCCCAAAATAGAATGACCCACATGATGTTTTATTGATGACTAAGAATATATAATAAGCCTAAATGGTATTTGTAGAAATGAATGTGTGGCAATTAATAAGTGTTTCCAAAGTAAGGTCTCTCATTTGTCAATGTTTCAAACTCCCTAGTCACCTAAGCTTCTACATTGTAGTCTTTTGCTTCCATATTTTCCCTTTCAACTTAGATTTATTTTTGCATCATAGTGAATTCATTGCAACTTTTGATGGATTCATCATAACATTTTAAGTGTTTTCCTTGTGGTGAATGCATGTTCAGAGTAGTAGAATGTTTGTGACATAAATTTTGTACTTTCACCTTGATGACTTTAACTATCCAAAAATGGCAATTTTGTGTGAAACAACAAATTTGCTCATTTTTTCATATACGTGCTTTATCTTCCAAAAGGTTAGTTTCACTTGTGCTCTCCCTTTAATTTTGCTCGATTGAGATTCAATTTTGTCACCAATAATCTATAAATAGTGTGCATGTACAAAGTATCCAGTTTTGGTCATTTTGAAGAGTCCAATTTTAAGAGAACCTTATAGTTATAACATACACTTTGCTAAAGCTTTCTCTAGACACCATTATCATAATTAATTCTTATAATAGTTTCAACCAAACAACCATTAGTATATGCCAAAGCTTTCTCTTGATACCATTGTCATAATTAACTCGTAGAATAGTTTCAAATTAGTTATATCTCCTTAGTATTTCAATTCACATTTGTCAACATATCATTTCCCTAGAGATTGTCGTGACAATCAAGTGATCATAGAAGGAGATAAAAAAATTGAAGGATTTAGATATTTCATAACCATATTGCCACATCAAATTAGCTCTACATCTTATGCACATTGTTCTAGGTGTAGATTTCATGTTTTATTAGATTAATTTTATTTGTGTTACTTAGTTTAGAATTAGTTTTTTCCTTGTATTAGTTTTGGATTGTTTTGGTTTCAATAAAATATTATAAATCTAATTTCTTGTTTGTAAGATTTAAAATTAAATACCTCGATTACTCTTTAAAAATAAATTAACCTACTCTTTCAAAATCAAATATTGTTTGTCACATTCATTTAAATATTCTTGTAAATATTTCTTTCTAATTATTTAAAACCAAATCATGTTATTTTTCATGAAAGAATGTCTTTTCACATACCATTAGAACTATTCATTCTCATAATCCCAAGAAACTCTTCTCCATTGGTCTTCTTCTAAAGAACTTTTGTGAAAATCTCAAACAAGTACTAGAAAGGTCTTGTGTGGAATTAAATTATAGAATAAACATGATTCACTCAAGATAACAGAGAAAATAACAAAAGTGTGCTTTTCTGAAGAATTATATTGTGTGTGTCATTTTATTTGAAAAACAATTGTTTTATTTACAAAATGTTAATTATTTTACTCATATTTTTTTAGAAAAGCAATTGAATTTTCTTGTGTATTTTAAAAAAGTGTTTTTTTTTGCTCAGCAAATGTGGCTTAAGGGAGCCATACCCTATAAATAAAGAAAAATAAAATTGCTAAGGTGCATGTCCTTGACACAGGGGTGCATAATGATCACTATTTTGTTCAATCCACCTTAAATGAAGAATTCTCTAAACATTATAGTCACTAGAGTTCTTTCCAACCCATCCTAACATGAGGGCACAACGAAATTTTTTCGAAAGACCCAACAATCCCTGAAAAGGGGCTTTTAACATTCTAAGATTTTCTCCTATCTTGGAAGATCTTAGTGTCATTTGGTGCACGAGTTTTATTGAGGGGGACTTCTTCCTCTTTACTTCTTTCCATTCTTGCCCAAGCTATGGTTGTAACTCTTCATTTTACTCAAATTTTCCTTTTGAAATGTCATCTCTATGAACACCATTCTTTGGGGATATCATAGACTCAAGAGATGCCGCTATTTTGTCTATAATCTTGGAATTTATCTTCTCTTGTGAAATTGTTGAAACCTCTAGAGTGGACCTCTAATATTGGAGCCCACGTGAGGAGACCCCTTGACTTTGTCTTGTGAATTAGGAGATGAGGTGATATTTAGCTTTGGGTTGGCAAATGGTGAAGCCTAGAGAGGATTTGATTCCTTCTAAGCATTTGACGAAATAATATAATGTTGGGGCTCAACCCCCTTCCACCAAGTGGACTTATCCTGTGAAGCCTAATTTCCTTTGTTATGGGATTTTATTTTTGGACACTGAAAGGTAGAATGGTCTATTGAGATGAATTTTCTACACCTGAAAGTAATTCTTTTGTAATCAATTGGTTGTCTCCAGCACCTCTTGCCCACTTTCAGATGGATCTATGCAAGGAGACCTTTGGAAAGAACCATTTTCACACATAACTATGCAAGGTGGAACTTGTAGCGGGAATCACTTCCCAAAAACTTAAATTTATTTTATTTACTAAATATTATCTTATAACTATTAACTGACTTAATTTATAAACTAAATTTGTATGCTAATTTATTATTTATTAATCTAACCTATGTACTATTGATGTATATAATTCTAATGTTGTCAACATTGCAAATGTGTCATTCTTTGCTTTCTCCACATGTTCATATTGTGTTACAAGTGCCAAATTTTAAGGAATGTTTAAGTGTCTGGTCGAAGCTTGAAATGGTTCAAGTCTATGTCAAGTATTGGAGTTCTTAGAGTTTCATTACCTAATATTCTTTTTTCTTCCCTTGCTTCCCTTTATTCTTCTTGGTATGTCAAACTTCCCTATCTTAATCATGTCATCCTACCTAATTATATTTCTCTTTACTTTATTAGGCCCTTGGATTCCTACAAACCCAAAAAATTCTTTCTTTTGATTCTCACTCTTGCCTTTGTCAAAAGTTGCCTAAGTGGTTTTTAGTTCAAACTTACATGAGTTCTTGTTTAACTCTAAAATCCCTATGGTGAACCAAAAAAAATATAATTCATTAAAGGAAAACTCTTAGACCATCCTTAACCAAGTGCATCCCTTTTTTCCCCTCAAAGCTTTGAATTCCATTGATCCCCTTTGTAAAAAGCATGTTAGATAAATATTTTGAACTTCTTTTGTTCCTGGTAACCATTTCCTTTACTCCTAAAAACCCACAATTCCCAAGTAAAATTTTTAACTTTACTTTATTCCTATTCCCATCACAAGGTAACCTTAAACCCCAAAACCTCAACATTTCTCCATTCTCCTTCTTCATCAAAGACAAACCCTCAAACTTCCCCTTCCCCTCGTGCCTTAGTAGTGTGACTCTTTTCCCATCCCTAACCCCTAACCTCCAAAGTTTGAAACTCTCATGCTTTTTCACAACTCCTATCTACCCCACAAATGATCCATATGTGACCAGTAAGGATTTATAATTATTAGAAGTTATTGATACATGCCTCAAAATAATTCTTATTCAAAATGGAATTGATTTAATGGGAAAATAAATGGCATGACTCATGCCCTAATTATTGTTGCAACTAGGGTTTCACAACCTAATATATTAATGTCATCATTGGGGAACATCCTCAGTAAATTACGTAGACCCATATAAACCATACCAATCCAGATCTTGAGGTATCCCTTGTAAGATTTGGGTACCTATATATATGCTAAGGAGTTCAACATTCAAATGGTTGATCGCTAAACCAATTTTGACTCTAGTTTTATTTTTAAGTCTCTTTGGGGTTTCAAATAATGAATTTTTATAATTATAAATGAAAACCTAAGCTCTATAATAGTGTAGGAAGGTTTAATTATGTAAATCTCTTCTATTATGAATGTCTCCATGATTATTTGTAGCAATTCAAGGAAATACCCTAATCATAATTAGATGTTTTCCTTTCCCACATTTGTTGGCATGGATGTATATAGAGTTTGGTACATGTGTAAAAACACCTAACATATTACATATGTTTGTAATAATAGTTCTCTTAATACATATAGGTTTTTATAGTTTTGATCATGGATTATTAGGCATGTTCTTCATTAAAATGTAATATTTTGTTTTCATTTTCATGTGTAAACCTAGTTCTATTGATGTTGTGTTCATTTCTCCTTTTCATCTTTGCTATAAAACTTTGTTACCCAATGAATCAAGTATTGGTATTTATTTGTTTGAGATAATACATATTTTAATCTAAGGAATATTTTTGTTTTGGTTAAATGTAGGTTTAGATTAGGATTAACATGTTGAGGATTCATTGGTATAAACTAGGGAAACATTTTGAGCCAACTAAAACTATGTATCATTAGGTAACCTAAATATGCATTTTTACACCCTACCATTTTGTAAGAGATGATGAATGAAACAAAATTAGGGTATTTTAACTATTGATATTTATAGGTACATGTACAAGGTGTGTGATTAGCTATATAAGGGTTAACATAGCTAGTCTTGACCTAGTGGGAGAATTTGGGGTCAAGTATGCAATCAAGTTTAGCTATTATTATTTTTGGTTGTCCATTTTATTTGATTTCAATACCTCTTTAGATATACCCCTAGGAATAACTTCTTGAATCTAAGTTGAGATCAAAGTGTAGAATAGATAAATCACTCTTAGAGTTGACCTCTAACCATTCTAAGTTTGTTGATGATCCTATTTTTTGCTTCTTGATGAAAACCCTATCCTTGAAGATGGATAAAGGATCTTGGATTTATGCTTTCTATTTTAAGACACAATGTTTTGGCACCATTGTTGAGGATGAAGTTAATTTAAAATTTCATCTTCAAGGCTCTTGTAACTCAAAAGGAGATATTTTTTGTTGTGTAGTTTGCATCTATATGCTAAGTTTGGTTGTGTATTTGTTTGGGTGAGTTTTATTTCCCATCAACTCATGCCAAAAAAATGATGTCATTTCCGAGGAGAGTCTTTTTGGAATAATTTGGTGGGCTACCAACTTAAAAGGTATTGTTGGGTTGAGATTGATTGAAGGACTATGTTGGTGGTTGAACACATAATATGTTCTTTCATCTTTGATTTTTTTGGCTTCAAGGATTCCCTCATTGTATGAGGTGGCAACTCTACTATTTAAAAATAAATTTATTGTTTCTTATGTTTATGTTTTCTTGAGTAGAAATTAATTTAATATAGCTGATTTTAAGGTACATGTTTTCCTCTAATTTTTTTGAACAGTATTTGTTTTATAAATCTTCTCTATGCCTTACATTGTAGTGGATGATCATCCATGGCTAACCAACATGGGTCCACAATTTCCCTAGGAGTGTTTCTTCAAGTTCATTATATGTTTAGACCCTAGAAATTACTTATCGTATGCCCATGAATATCCTAGTGATGCATACTCATCCTACTCGAGTCGACTTGCATCTTATGAAAACCCATGCCCTATTTTGAAAGTAGTCACATGAAAGCATAAAAACACATTAATGATCTTATAAAAATAAATCATTTGAAAGGCTAATCACGAATTTATAATGAAAATATTACCTTGTTACAAAAAACCAAGTTTCTCCATTCCCCAAAAGTTCTTTAGATCTCATCTAAAAACTACTTGACCTTTCTTAGGTCAATTATGAGAGGCAAAAAATAAAATATTGGATATATAAATTGATTCCAAAATTTGATGGGTTTGATATGAATGACGGGGATTCACATGTCTCTACATTTTTAGAGTTTATGGATAAATATCAATTTGAAAATGAAGGCATGAATAATATTTTTGTTAAGTCACTAGATGGGAAGGAACATGATTGGTATGATATTTTTCCCTAGTGTTTATTTGCCTCATGGAATGATCTAGTTGTTGAATAGATGTTGACCCTTTTATTCTTGTTCAAGATCTGGTAAACATCAAGAGACAAGATGGAGAGTCAAGCATGGACCTCAACCACACATTTGTTGCTTCCTTTTCCTAGATTCTTGGAGATTTTAGAACTAACACAACCACCCACGTTGATATGTTTTTTGAAGCATATGAAGTTGGTTTGAGTTTACTGCAATAAGATTCTAAATTGGTGAATATATAATAGAATTACATATGCCTTGATTCCATAGAAAACATGAGGAGAAATTACATTGTAAAATTGCTATAATCAAGTGCAGGTGTTGTTGAGCAAGTTGTTTGGAGTATGGTGTGATAGTAGTGCAAATAAGAATGATAGCGCTTGCATCAAGTTTCAATTGGATTGGTCATCCATGAGATCTTGTATTGAAGAAATAAATAATGTATTTTAGTTTTTTTTTTTTTTTAAAAAGGGGTAAAAATTTTATTCAATCAGAACCAAAGTACAAAGCAAGGGCCAAAGGCCCACCACAACAGAACACCACCAGACCAACCAGCAACAACACTACCTAATCATGTCCTCCACTAATAACCCCTCAAGGGTCTCAAGATAATCAGGAGAAAGCTCATCCTTTCCACTGATATCCCAGCCATCCACATTCTCAGAGGCCCACTTTGCTAGACAATCGGCAACTTTGTTCCACTCTCTAGGGATATGACAAAAGGAGACAGAATCCAAGGAGCTGCAAAGACTCAAGATTTGTCTGCCCACAGAAGCCAATTGCCAGCTAACATCATCCCACCTTTGATTGTTCAGCAAATCCACAACAATCTGAGAATCCGACTCACAGATGATCCTCCTCCATCCCAAAGAGCATCCACGCTCAACAGCGATCTTAATAGCCAGGGCCTCCATCAGATTATTAGACTGCTGCCCTTTGTAACTAGAGAAGACAAAAACCACACCACCATCATTACCTCTACCAATACCCCCCACACCAGCATGACCAGGGTTCCCACGAGAAGAACCATCAGTATTAATCTTTAGGACCCCCACCGGGGGAGGCATCCACTTCCCATCACGACGAACACGTTGCCGAACTTGACGGGGCCTTCTGCCAGCAAGACAACCCTGGTTACTAACCCCCAAGCCCAAATTCCGCACAATATCAAGATCACCAGGATCAAGACTTTCAGCCATGTCACACTTAGCCGAAATAGTCTCCTGAAGCCTGCTAATTATCTTCTTCCACAAATGAAGATTTCCCAAATTGGAGCCACAAAAAACTCTACGGTTCCTCTCCAACCAAAGGTTCCAAAGAATGAAAATAGGCCCAATAGACCAGGCCACTTGAAGGAAAGGAGTCTTCGCTGGTGGTCGGCCCAAACATTCCCAAAATTCAATCAAGGAGGTAGCATGAATACACCCATGATGCCAAGCCTCCCACCATCTGTGCCATAACTCCCTAGAGTAAGGGCAAAGAAAAAACAAGTGGGAGGAACACTCCTCACTGTGAGAACAAAGAAGGCAAATAGAGGGTCCCTGAAAGCCACGTTTTCGAAGATTTTCCCAAGTGAGGCACTTCCTCTGAACAACCAACCATAAGAAAAAATTGCATTTGGGCCAAGAGAAGTTGTCCCAAACCTTCTTCCACTAGTGCACCTCAGCAGGGCCATATAAGTTCCTGTCAAGCATAGCATAGCCCTGGGCAACAGTAAATTTACCCTTAGGACTAGGATTCCAAGCCAGAACATCCCTCCCATTAAGGGAGCTGCAAAGCCGAGCCTCCAAAACTCTAGAAAGAACACCACGATCCTCATCAGATCCACCCACGGGCCACTCCTGTGGGTCCTTCCAGCAGGCCACCACCACCTGCCCAATACGCTTGACAGTTTTAAAATGTTCCACCTTAATCCAACCGGCCTCAGAGAAAATATGACAAAGAGGCTGAAGCTGAGGAAAACTAGAAAGAATGGGAGGGTGGCCATCCCAAGAGTCCTGCCAAAACAAAACATCAGAGCCTCTATTACAAATCCAAAAGAGGCCCTCCTTAATCAGCTGTGCACCCTTCTTAAGGGTATCCCAAATACAAGAACCTTTACCCAACAAAGGAAGCCGCGGCACATCGAGGCAATCAGCACCAGGAAGATACTTGTGGGCCAGGATCTTAGCCCAATCCTGATCAAGATTGTTACACCACCTCCAATACAGCTTGGCAGCCAAGGCAGTGACAACAAACGCCGTAGACCTAAGACCAAGGCCCCCAGCATGCTTCGGCCTACAAACAGACTCCCACTTGACCAAGCTCCACTTTGAGGAAAGAAGGTTGCCAGACCACAGAAATTGTCGAGACAGCGCATCAAATTCCCGAACAAAGGTGGACGGGGGTATCTGCACACAACACCTATAAATGGGGAGAGACTGCACCACCGTCTTAAGAAGAATCACTCTCCCAGCAGAAGATAGCCATCTGTGAGTCCAATGGCTAACCCTACTTCGAAATTTATCCAGAATACCCTGCCAATAATCTCTCCGCTGTCCTCCCAAAGCCAAAGGGATCCCAAGGTACAACAGGGGTAGAGAACCGATCTGAAATCTAAGGATCCTAGCAATCCTGCTCTGAATAAGCTGAGGAGTATTAAAGAAATAAATAGAAGATTTATCATCATTAATGCGCTGACCAGACGCCTTTAAATAGATGTCTAAGGCCCGCCTGAAGTTCACCGCCTCGTTAATTCTAGCCAAGCCCATTAGCCCAGTGTCATCCACAAACTGAAGATGAGAGTAGGAAGGGAGAAGGTTGTTCCAGCTCCAACCATGGATAAGACCCTGTCTCACCTGAGATTTAATAAATCTTCCAAGACCCTCAGCCATGATAATGAATAAATAAGGGGATAAAGGATCCCCTTGCCGGAGTCCCCGAGAAGCACTAAACAAATCTGAAGGTTCCCCATTAATGAGAACAGAGAATGAGGTAGAGGTCACACAGCTAAGAACCCAGTTCACCCATTCCTCAGCAAAGCCAAAAGCCAAGAGAGTTTTCTGTAAGAATTCCCAACTCACCCGATCATAAGCTTTAGACATGTCAAGTTTAATAAACATAGCCTTCTCCTTAGAATTAGCCATAGAATGAACAGCTTCCATGGCTATCACAACACCATCCAAAATTTGTCTCCCTTCAACAAAACCACCCTGCTCAGCCGAGATCAAAGAACCAAGGAGTGGTTTGAGTCTCTCAGCAATCAATTTGGTGATGATCTTGTAAACAACGTTACATAATGCAATAGGCCTGAATTGAGCTAATTGGTTAGCTCCTTCCAACTTAGGTATGAGGGCCAAGAAGGTAGAATTCATAGACTTGAGCATTTGTTTGTTCCTTAAAGACTCCTGAACCACCTCAAGGAGATCAAGCTTTATAATTTCCCAGAACTCTTGAAAAAACTCAATTGGAAACCCATCTGGACCAGGCGCCTTACCTTTTTTCATATTAAAAACCACTTTCTCCAACTCAGGTAACAAGATAGGACATAAGAGAGTCCCATTCATTTCAGTAGAGACCAAGTGGGGAATACAGTCCATGATGGCCTGCTCCTCAGCTCGAGCAGCAAGATTCTCCCTAGAAAAGAGGTTAGCAAAATAATTGACTGCTTCCCTAGAAATATCAGCATAGGACGAGAGTTGAGCTCCATCCTGTGAAACAAGAGAGGAGATAGAATTTCCTTGTCTTCGAGCCTTAGCTGAATTATGGAAGAAAGTCGTGTTCCTGTCCCCCTCCTGAAGCCAATCAATACGAGATTTTTGCTTCCAGAAGATCTCTTCCTGAAGTTCCCACTCTTCTAAACCCTTCAGAGCCAAGGACTCAGCCATGCTAAGGGCAGAGGTCAACCCCTGGTCCCGAATCTGACGAGTGATAATATCCAACTTGGACTGGGCAGCCATCTTCTGAGCTTGAAGGTTCCCAAAATATTGTTTATTCCATCTCTTAAGTCTAAACTTCACATGCTGAAGCCGCTTGCTAAAAGTGAACATGGCAGTCCCATGAGCAGGCATCCCCTCATGCCACCAGTCCATCATAAGCTCCTGGAGAGATGGATCTCTTAGCCACATCAATTGGAATTTGAAGGAGGGATTTTTGGTGACACCATAAGCGGTGACGGAAAGCTTTATGGGCCAGTGATCAGAGCCCCTCCAATCAAGAATTTCAGAGCTGGTCATCAGCCTACTATTCAACCAATAACAGGAGACAAGAAATCTATCAAGCCTTTCAGAGATAGCCTCCACACCACATCTCCTATTATTCCAGGTAAAGACACCATTGGAAGGCTTCACATCAATGAGTTTCAAGGAACCAATCATATCCCTGAGAAGATTAGCAGAGGGGTCTAACCTGGCTAACCCACCACATTTTTCATCAAGGCAAGTAACAGCATTAAAATCACCAGCCATAATCCATGGGAGAAATGGGTCTAAGGCTCGAATGAAACGAATGTGAGCCCAGAGATTTAACTTACCTGAAAGATCCGTAGGAGCATAAATATTGGATAAGAGAAACCTTTCTCCAGTAACAAAACTAGAAGCAATCAGAGAAATGGAAGACCGACTAGACATCCAGCATAAGGGGGAAACTTTCCTTGGGTTCCAGAAGCAAGCCACACCCCCTGCACTGTTCAAAGCACCTACCCCCTGCCAATTGCCTTGGGGCCAGATACGCGAAGCACAATTAGCAAGCCCGTCAACAGTAAGCTTAGTTTCTTGGATAAAGACTACATCCGGAGACTGAGATTCAATTAATCTACGAACAGCCTTTTGTCTAGGGATGCTGTTCAACCCCCTTACATTCCAAGATAAA